>CM064533.1:9633641-9666180 GCA_032716605.1 Paralithodes platypus | reverse complement strand
GATATCCAAACCAGCCACTATCACTGTAACAATGCCAAACCAGCCACTATCCCTTAACAATGTAGATACCAATAACAATGTAGATATCCAAACCAGGCCACTTATCCGGGGGATCGGCCCCTTTAACCGATGGTAGAAAATATCCCCCACTAACCCCTTAACAATGTAGATATCCAAACCAGCCACTATAACAATGTAGATATCCAAGCCCGCCCACTACCCCCCCTTAACCAAATTTGTAGAAATAAATCCAAAACCGCCCACTAATCCCCCTTTTAACAATGTAATAATATTCCAATACCAGCCACCCTATCCCCTCCCCTTAACAAATGTAAGATATCCCCAAACCCCAGCCACTTATCCCCCCTTAAACAACTGGTTAGAATCTCCAAACAGCCACCTATCCCTCTTAACAATGTAGATATCCAAACCAGCCTTACTATCCCCGTAAACCAATTGTAGGAATATCCCCAAAACCCAAAGCCACCACCCCCTTAACAATGGAGATATCCAAACCAGGCACTATCCCCTTAACAATGTAGATATCCAAAAACCAGCCACTATCCCCTTAACAATGTAGATATCCAAACCAGCCACCTTATCACCCTTAACAATGTAGATATCCAAACCAGCCACTATCCCCTTAAACAATGCGTATATTTCCAAACCCAGCCACTATCCCCTTACAACGTAGATATCCAAACCAGCCACTATCCCCGTAAAACAATTGTAGATTATCCCAAACCCAGCCACTATCCCCCCCTTAACAAATTGATCGATAATCCAAAACCAGCGCCCACTTTATCCCGCTTAACAACTAATTGTAGATATCCCCCAAAACCAGCCACTATAACCTTAACAATGTCGATATCCAAACCAGCCACTATCCCCTTAAACAATGGTAGGAAAAAAATATCCAAACCATCCCACTAAATCCCCCTGTTAAAACCAATGGTATGATATTCCAAACCAGCCCACTACATCCCCCTTTCAACAATGGGTAGAATATCCAAAAAACCATCCGCCACTATCCCCCCCCTTAACAATGTAGATTAAGATTATCCAAAACCCAGCCACTTTATCCCCCCCTTAACAATGGTTATAGATATCCAAACCGAGCCCACGCTATCCCCCTAACAAAATTTGTTGAAGATATCCAACCACCAAAGCCACTATCCCACCTTAAAACAATGTAAGATATCCCCAAAACCAGACACGTATCCCCTTAACAATGGTAGATATCCCAAAACCAACCCCACCCTATATCCCCTTAACAATGATATAATATCCAAACCAGCCACTATCCCCCTTTAAAAATGTAGATATCCCAAAAAACCCAGCCCCCACTATCCCCCCCCCTTAACCAAATTGTTAAAAGAATGTATCCCCCCAAACCACCCCACCTAATCCCCCTTTAACCCAAATGGTAAGATATCCAAAAACCAAGCCCACTATGACCCCCCTTTAACAATGTTTAGATAATCCAAAACCAGCCACTATCCCCCGTTATACAATGTATGAATCCTCCAACACACCCAGCCACTATCCCCCTGTTAAACAATGGTAAGATATCCAAAACCAGCCCACTATCCCCTTAACAATTGGTAAGATTATCCAAAACCAGCCCACTATCCCCCTCTAACAAGGTTGTTAGATATCCAAACCAAGCCCCCACCTAAATCCCCTTAACAATGTAAAGATAATCCAAACCTAGCCACTATTTTCATCGCCCATTAACAATGTTAGATTATCCAAACCAGCCACTATCCCCCCTTAAACCAATTGTAGAGTATCCAAACCAGCCACTATACCCTTAAACAAGGTAGATATCCAAACCAGGCCAACTAACCCCCCTTTAAAACAATTGTGTAAGATATCCAAACCAGCCACCTATCCCCCCTTTTAAACCAAAATGTAGATATCCCAAAAACCAGCCCCCACTATCCGCCCATTAACAAATGTTAGATAATCCAAACCAAGCACCACTCCCCTTAACAAAGAAGCTATCCAAACCAGCCACTATCCCCTTAACAATGTAGATATCCAAACCAGCCCCTATCCCCTTAACAATGTAGATATCCAAACCAGCCACTATCCCCTTAACAATGTAGATATCCAAACCAGCCACTATCCCCTTAACAATGTAGATATCCAAACCAGCCACTATCCCCTTAACAATGTAGATATCCAAACCAGCCACTATCCCCTTAACAATGTAGATATCCAAACCAGCCACTATCCCCCTAACAATGTAGATATCCAAACCAGCCACTATCCCCTTAACAATGTAGATATCCAAACCAGCCACTACCCACTTAACAATGTAGATATCCAAACCAGCCACTATCCCCTTAACAATGTAGATATCCAAACCAGTCACTACACCTTAACAATGTAGATATCCAAACCAGCCACTACCCCTTAACAATGTAGATATCCAAACCAGCCACTACCCCCTTAACAATGCAGATATCCAAACCAGCCACTATCCCCTTAACAATGCAGATATCCAAACCAGCCACTATCCCCTTAACAATGTAGATATCCAAACCAGCCACTATCCCCTTAACAATGTAGATATCCAAACCAGCCACTATCCCCTTAACAATGTAGATATCCAAACCAGCCACTATCCCCTTAACAATGTAGATATCCAAACCGGCAACTATCCCCTTAACAATTTAGATATCCAAACCAGCCACTATCCCCTTAACAATGTAGATATCCAAACCAGCCACTATCCCCTTAACCATGTAGATATCCACACCAGCCACTACCCCCTTAACAATGTAGATATCCAAACCAGCCACTATCCCCTTAACAATGTAGATATCCAAACCAGCCACTATCCCCTTAACAATGTAGATATCCAAACCAGCCACTATCCCCTTAACAATGTAGATATCCAAACCAGCCACTATCCCCTTAACAATGTAGATATCCAAACCAGCCACTATCCCCTTAACAATGTAGATATCCAAACCAGCCACTATCCCCTAAACAATGTAGATATCCAAACCAGCCACTATCCCCTTAACAATGTAGATATCCAAACCAGCCACTATCCCCTTAACAATGTAGATATCCAAACCAGCCACTATCGCCGTAACAATGTAGATATCCAAACCAGCCACTACCCCCTTAACAATGTAGATATCCAAACCAGCCACTATCCCCTTAACAATGTAGATATCCAAACCAGCCACTAAGCCCTTAACAATGTAGATAACCAAACCAGCCACTATCCCCTTAACAATGTAGATATCCAAAACCAGCCACTATCCCCTTAACAATGTAGATATCCAAACCAGCCACTATCCCCTTAACAATGTAGATATCCAAAACAGCCACTATCCCCTTAACAATGTAGATATCCACACCAGCCACTATCCCCTTAACAATGTAGATATCCAAAACCAGCCACTATCCCCTTAACAATGTAGATATCCAAACCAGCCACTATCCCCTTAACAATGTAGATATCCAAACCAGCCACTATCCCCTTAACAATGTAGATATCCAAACCAGCCACTATCCCCTTAACCATGTAGATATCCAAACCAGCCACTATCCCCTTAACCATGTAGATATCCACACCAGCCACTACCCCCTTAACAATGTAGATATCCAAACCAGCCACTATCCCCTTAACAATGTAGATATCCAAACCAGCCACTACCCCCTTAACAATGTAGATATCCAAACCAGCCACTATCCCTTTAACCATGTAGATATCCAAACCAGCCACTATCCCCTTAACAATGTAGATATCCAAACCAGCCACTATCCCCTTAACAATGTAGATATCCAAACCAGCCACTATCCCCTTAACAATGTAGAGATCCAAACCAGCCACCTATTCCCTTAACAATGTAGATATCCAAAGCAGCCACTATCCCCTTAACAATGTAGATATCCAAACCAGCCACTATCCCCTTAACAATGTAGATACCCAAACCAGCCACTATCCCCTTAACAATGTAGATATCCAAACCAGCCACTATCCCCTTAACAATGTAGATATCCAAACCAGCCACTATCCCCTTAACAATGTAGATATCCAAACCAGCCACTATCCCCTTAACAATGTAGATATCCAAACCAGCCACTATCCCCTTAACAATGTAGATATCCAAACCAGCCACTATCCCCTTAACAATGTAGATATCCAAACCAGCCACTATCCCCTTAACAATGTAGATATCCAAACCAGCCACTATCCCCTTAACAATGTAGACATCCAAACCAGCCACTATCCCCTTAACAATGTAGATATCCAAACCAGCCACTATCCCCTTAACAATGTAGACATCCAAACCAGCCACTATCCCCTTAACAATGTAGATATCCAAACCAGCCACTATCCCCTTAACAATGTAGATATCCAAACCAGCCACTACCTCCTTAACAATGTAGATATCCAAACCCCCACTATCCCCTTAACAATGTAGATATCCAAACCAGCCACTATCCCCTTAACAATGTAGATATCCAAACCAGCCACTATCCCCTTAACAATGTAGATATCCAAACCAGCCACTATCCCCTTAACAATGGAGCTATGCACACCAGCCACTAGCCAGTTAACAATGTAGATATCCAAACCAGCCACTATCCCCTTAACAATGTAGATATCCAAACCAGCCACTATCCCCTTAACAATGTAGATATCCAAACCAGCCACTATACCCTTAACAATGTAGATATCCAAGCCAGCCACTATCCCCTTAACAATGTAGATATCCAAACCAGCCACTATCCCCTTAACAATGTAGATATCCAAACCAGCCACTATCCCCTTAACAATGTAGATATCCAAACCAGCCACTATCCCCTTAACAATGTAGATATCCAAACCAGCCACTATCCCCTTAACAATGTAGATATCCAAACCAGCAACTATCCCCTTAACAATGTAGATATCCAAACCAGCCACTATCCCCTTAACAATGTAGATATCCAAACCAGCCACTATCCCCTTAACAATGTAGATATCCAAACCAGCCACTATCCCCTTAACAATGTAGATATCCAAACCAGCCACTATCCCCTTAACAATGTAGATATCCAAACCAGCCACTATCCCCTTAACAATGTAGATATCCAAACCAGCCACTATCCCCTTAACAATGTAGATATCCAAACCAGCCACTATCCCCTTAACAATGTAGATATCCAAACCAGCCACTATCCCCTTAACAATGTAGGTTATCCAAACCAGCCACTATCCCCTTAACAATGTAGATATCCAAACCAGCCACTATCCCCTTAACAATGTAGATATCCAAACCAGCCACTACCCCCTTAACAATGTAGATATCCAAACCAGCCACTCTGCCCATAACAATGTAGATATCCAAACCAGCCACTATCCCCTTAACAATGTAGATATCCAAACCAGTCACTATCCCGTTAACAATGTAGATATCCAAACCAGCCACTATCCCCTTAACAATGTAGATATCCAAACCAGCCACTATCCCCTTAACAATGTAGATATCCAAACCAGCCACTATCCCCTTAACAATGTAGATATCCAAACCAGCCACTACCCCCTTAACAATGCAGATATCCAAACCAGCCACTATCCCCTTAACAATGTAGATATCCAAACCAGCCACTATCCCCTTAACAATGTAGATATCCAAACCAGCCACTATCCCCTTAACAATGTAGATATCCAAACCAGCCACTATCCCCTTAACAATGTAGATATCCAAACCAGCCACTATCCCCTTAACAATGTAGATATCCAAACCAGCCACTATCCCCTTAACAATGTAGATATCCAAACCAGCCACTACCCCTTAACAATGTATTATCCAAACCAGCCACTATCCCCTTAACAATGTAGATATCCAAACCAGCCACTACCCCCTTAACAATGTAGATATCCAAACCAGCCACTATCCCCTTAACAATGTAGATATCCAAACCAGCCACTATCCCCTTAACAATGTAGATATCCAAACCAGCCACTACCCCTTTAACAATGTAGATATCCAAACCAGCCACTATCCCCTTAACAATGTAGATATCCAAACCAGCCACTATCCCCTTAACAATGTAGATATCCAAACCAGCCACTATCCCTTAACAATATAGATATCCAAACCAGCCCACTATCCCCTTAACAATGTAGATATCCACACCAGCCACTATCCCCTTATCAATGTAGATATCCAAACCAGCCACTATCCCCTTAACAATGTAGATATCCAAACCAGCCACTATCCCCTTAACAATGTAGATATCCAAACTGCCCTGTCAGTTTATAAGTCTTTTGTCGTCCTTTGTATTCTTCCTTTATGCCATCTCCTCCTCCCTCTCTCTCTTAATCTTACTTTATGCCTCCTCCTCCACATCCTTCTCCTCCCTCTCTCAACCTCCTATTTTATGCATTATCCTCCTCCTCCTCCACATCCTTCTCCTCCCTCTCTCTTCCTCATATTTTATGCATTATCATCCTCCTCCTCCTTCTCCTCCTCCTTTATGCATCCTCCTCCTCCTCCTCTTCTTCCTCTTCCTCCTCCTCCTCTTCTTCCTCTTCCTCCTCCTCCTCCTATTCCTCCTTCACTGCTCTCTCACTCGCAGCTCTTGACGTCTCCCTGGTGTACGACTATCCCAACCAACTTCTCTCTCTCTCTCTCTCTCTCTCTATCTATCTATCTATCTATCTCTCTCTCCTGTGCTAACCTTTACTTCCGGCGTTTATATTGTCTTCTATTGTCTGTTAGAATTAAGTACTGACAACCTCGCTTAGATCGTAAGGTATGTGTTTGCTGTGTAGTTATGTAAATCAATGTAAATTTGTCTCTTATCACTCTGACTCACACGCTCACACTCTCTCTCTCTCTCTCTCTCCACAATATTTTCTCTCCATTCTTTCTCCCTTTGCTTATCGATCAGAATCATTATTACCTATTTTTCATCCTTAAGCCTTTTTCTCATCCTCTTAAGACGGCTCAGTCCAATTAGAGATCTTTATTTTCTGCCTTCTGGACTTTTACCTGGTTTGAAGAATGTGTATCGGCCCCTGAATCTTTTTTCCTCTGCCTGCTTAGCTTCCTGTGTATTGGTTTCTTTCATATCATCATCATTATCATCAATTTCATCTTTATAATTATTATCATCATCACCATCCTTATTAGCATCACCATCATCATTACCATCATTATCGTCAACTTCATCAATATAATTACAATCATTATCATCATCACCATCATCTTTGATATCATTATCATCATCACCATCATCTTTGATATCATTATTATCATCACCATCTTCATTAACATCATTATCATCAACTTCGTCAGTATCGTCATTATCATCATCATTACCATCATCATTACCAAAGTCTTTTCATTCACATAAGGCAAAGTATGTGTTTTTCAACCAGTAGTAAACTTATGGCATGGACTACCTAATAATAACATCGAATTTTAAGCTGGAGTCACACGAGCCCTTTTTCGAGCAATTATGGTCTGGATACTTCAAAAATTACACTTTATCAGAATTCAGCCGCCTAACATAATCTACCTTCAGTCTAGTTGCCGTTACGAGTGTGAAAAAGTCTTGATGTAATACGAGAACAAACTTGCTCATGGAAAATTGACGGAAAAAGCGTTCGTGTGACACTGCCTTTACACTGTCCAAACTTGCAATAATCGACCAGCTAAAAATGTCGCTCCTAACCTCTGATTAACTGCATTCACAAACGAATAGCTTCCTCCATACTCCGCTATCCTATTATATTACCCTACCAAACTGTCTTCTATTCAACAGCTGAGCTCTGGAATTCTCACCCATAATCAGTCTTTCCCTCATCCTATGATATAAATTGCTTCAAACTCCGTGTGTCCAGGCATTTTGGCTCGAACGTCCCTTGATTTTGGCCCTGTCACTCTTTCAACTCTGGGGGAGGCACTCGACACAGGCAGTTCTGCCTTTTGTCTCCCTCACTCACATAGAAAAATAAACATTGGCTAGGTAGATTAGATTAGTTGCAAGCAGCCTCGTAAGGATCAATTGATCTGTTGTTATTTGGTTTCCTTTGTACTCCTTCTTCCACCTCCTCCTCCTCTTACTATTGTTCTTCAACTTTCCCTTCTTTATCTTAATTTTCCTTTTCCTCTCTCTCTCTCTCTCTCTCTCTGTCTCTGTCTCTGTCTCTGTCTCTCTCTCTCTCTCTCTCTCTCTCTCTCTCTCTCTCTCTCTCTCTCTCTCTCTCTCTCTCTCTCCTTCCTCTTCCTCTCTCTCCCTCCTCCTCTTCTCTCCTTCCTCCTCTTCTCTCCTTCCCTCTTTCCTCTCCCATCTCCTACTCTACTTCTTTGGCCTTTTCCTCCTTCTCTTGCTGCTTCTTCCTCCTCTCTCTCCTTCCTCCTTCAATCAATCGCTAGAAATTGGAGAAGTCCCTCAAGACTGAAAAGTGGCCAATGTGACCCCAATCTTTAAGAAAGGGGATCACGAGTGTCCCAAGAATTATCGGCCAATTACCTTGACTTCTATCATAGTAAAACTCTTAGAAGGGATGCTAGTAGACAAGATAGTTGACTTCTTAGAAATCCACAATTTAATCACAGATTCCCAACATGGATTCAGGCGACAGCGTTCATTTCTTACCAATTTGCTGAGTTTTTCCATGACATGCTGAGTGAGTATGACAAAAGTAGAGCCATAGGCATCCTTTACTTAGATTTTCAAAAAGCTTTCGACAAAGTGCCTCATTGCAGGCTAATGTCAAGAGTGAGTGCACTAGGTATCAATACAGAGGTCACAAATTGGAGAGAAAGTTGGCTAACAGGTAGACAACGAGTGGTAATCAATGGTGTTTCTTCTGAGTGGACTCCAGTCACCTCTGGAGTTCCACAGGGATCTGTCCTTAGTCCACTACCGTGTATCATATACAGGTATGTCAATGACATCGATATTGGTCTGTTGAGTGTGATCTCAACAGACGATATAAGTTTGCAGACGATATAAAGCTTGAAATGACTGTGAAAGACCCCAAAGGGGTTGAACAGCTCAGGATGGACCTCAACAAACTGGGTGAATGGTCGGAGACATGGCAGATGCCTCTAAACTTGGAAAAGTACTAGGTGATGCATATCAGCCAAGCAAACCCAAATTCAGGCTATTCACTATTGGGAATGCCTCTAGAAGTGACTGACTTGGAAAAGGATTTGGGTGTTCTGATTAATAGTTACCTAAAGTTTTCCAAGCAGTGCATTGAAGTAGAGAAGAAAGCTTAGACATAATTGGGCTATATTAAGAGACAATTCAAGTATAGAAATAAGGAAATAGTCCTCACACTTTACAACACTCTGATACGGCCTTTCCTGGAGTATGCTGTTCAATTCTGGTCTCCGGCACTCAGGAAAGATATAGAGCGACTGGAAAGAGTACAAGCTAGGGCTACAAAGCTAATTCTATCGCTTAGAAGAATGAGCTACGAGGACCGGTTGAGAGCTCTTGATCTCTTCCCGTTGGAGACACGCAGACTGCAAGATTAGCTCATTGAAGCTTTTAAAATACTTAATGGGTTTGACAATGTGGATTATAGCAAAATGTTTAGGCACTAAACAGACTCGATCTCTCGTTCCACTTCGAGCATCTCCTCGACATGGACAGCAAGGTCTCTGAGATACTAACTATTCCTTGTAACTCCTTTTCTCTCCTTCCCTCCTCCTCTTTTTCTTTTTCCATCTCCCCCTCTCCTTCCTCTTTCCCTCACTTTCTTTTCCTCCTCCTTCCCAGCAGCGTAATCCGTGTTGTAGTGTCTAATGTCACTCGCTCTCTCTCTCTCTTTCTCTTCTTCCTCTGTGAGTAATTTGCTCCTCTGCCAGCTCCTTAGTACATAATGTAATTCTTCCTTGTTATTATAAATCTTACTTCTTTCTTTCTTACCGTCCTCCTCCTCTTCCTCCTCCTCTTTCTGTTTGTCTTACTCTCCCCCCACCCCCCCCCCCAACACCCTTTGCATTCTAACTATTCTTCCTTTTTATCAGTTATCCTTCATTTTCTTCTTTTTCCTCCTTCCTCTCCCTCTTTTCTTCTTCTTCCTCCTCCTCTTCCTCTTCCTCCTTCTTCAATTTCCTCCTCTCTCTGTTCGTCTTACCCTCTTCCTTCATTACTAAACCCTTGTACTATTCCTTCATCATATTTCCTTCTGTTTTCTTTCCTCTCTTCCTCACCTTCTGTCTCTTTATCCTTCTTCTATTCCACCTCCTCCTTCCTCTATTCCTCCTCCTCTCCCACCATCCTCCTCCTCTCCCACCATCCTCTTCTATTCCTCCTCCTCCTCCACTCCTTCCTTCCTCTATTCCTACTCCTCCTCCTCCACTCCTTCCTTCCTCTATTCCTCCTCCTCCTCCACTCCTTCCTTCCTCTATTCCTCCTCCTCCACTCCCTCCTTCCTCTATTCCTCCTCCTCCACTCCCTACTTCCTCTTACTCCTCCTCCTCTTCTTCCTTCCTCTATTCCTCCTCCTCCTCCTCCACTCCCTACTTCCTCTTCCTTCTCCTCCTCCTCCTCTCTCCTACTTCCTCTATTCCTCCTCCTCTCTCCTACTTCCTCTATTCCTCCTCCTCTCTCCTACTTCCTCTATTCCTCCTCCTCCTTTCTCTACTCCTCTGCCTACTCCTCCTCCTCCTCCTCCACTCCCTCCTTCCTCTATTCCTCCTCCTCCTCCTCCACTCCTTCCTTCCTCTATTCCTCCTCCTCCACTCCTTCCTTATGTGGATTATAATCCATATCAGATTTAGAGGAGCTAGTGTTTACAGAAAATTATGATGTGATTGGCATAACAGAATCTTGGCTCAATACAGAAGATAGAGACTTTTTAGCAGAGTATTCACTTCCCGGTTATGTAATGTTTGAGAAAATCCGAATAAATCGAAATGGAGGTGGCGTTTTACTTTATATCAAAGAAAGTCTTAACCCTACCCTCTTGTCAAAACCTCAAATTGTGAACGTCGACACATCTTTTGTGCTAATAAAGAATAATAAAGGTACAAAAATAATACTTGCGTTAATATACAGACCTCCAGCTCAATCAGTGCAAACTGACTGAGAAATTTACGAACAAATTGCAGACGTAAGTAACCCACAAGATACCGTAATTTTTGGCGACTTTAATTTACCTGTGACCAAGTGGGGCGATACTCTTACTTCACACTCCGGACATGACTTGTATACGAACTTGCAAGAGAGTTCGCTTTATCAATTTGTTCGAACACCGACCCGTGGTAATAACGTCCTTGATATTGTACTTGCAACAAAAGAAGAACTAATAGAGAATTTGAATGTTGGTGATGAATTCAGTAACAGCGACCATCGTACGATAACTTTCACTTTAAACGTTACTAGTAACGAACCAAATAGTAGCATTGAAAAAGTCCCTAATTTCAAGAAAGCAAACTTTCATAATCTTAGAGCTATGTTTAAAGAAACTGACTGGAGCTTTTTAATTAACAATAACGACATAAATACATCTTGGAAGTTATTCGAAACCACTTACCTAAAAGCAGTGCAAGACTGCATACCATCGAAAATACGGCTTCCAGGCCATAATAATAAGCCCAAATGGTGGAATAAAGATATTTCAAACTACCTGCTTGCTAAAAAATTTGCTAATGATAGATTAAAATCCTCACAAAATGACGAAGAACGGGTGAATTTTGTAGAGCTACGACGCCAAAGCCAAAAAGTTAATTAAGCAAAGTAAAAAGACCCTAGAGTTACATATTGCGAATCAAAGTAAAACAAACCCGAAAGAATTCTATAGTTATATCAGAAAGAAAAAAGTCGTTACTTCAACAGTTACTGTTGGACCATTAGTCGATGAAAATGGAGAATACACCAAAGACGAAGTACAAATGAGTAATGCCCTCAATACCTTCTTTGCATCAGTTTTTACAACAGAAGACCTCAGTGATATCCCTACACCATCGCCGATTCAGATTGATAATTCAGATGTTCTAAGCAATATCACCGTTACAGAGAGAGAAGTATTGAATTGTTTAGATAAACTCAAGGTAAATAAAACGCCTGGACCTGATAAATCTCGCCTAGAGTTCTAAAGGAAGCTAAGGATGAGCTCTCCAAACCACTGGACATTGCTATTCAATAAATCCTTGCAATCTGGAACTATGCCTGATCAGTGGAAGATAGCCAACGTAACACCGATATTCAAAAAAGGCAGCAAATCCCTACCCAGTAACTATCGTCCAATTAGCTTAACCTCAGTTGTATGTAAAATGCTAGAAACGGTCATACGAGACAGACTCGTAAATCACTTAGAGGAAAATAACATACTTAAAGATACTCCACACGGCTTTCGTAAAAAACGTTCCTGTTTAACAAACCTCTTAGACTTCTTCCACGTTATCCTCAACCTCTACGATGAGAGTAAAGCTGTAGATATTATATACCTTGATTTTCAAAAGGCCTTTGACAAAGTTCCCCACAAACGTTTACTGCTAAAACTAAAAGCGCATGGAATAAAAGACGGTGTGTTGAAATGGATAGAAAATTGGCGCAGCGACAGAAAGTAAAGAGTAGTCATAAACGGTAAGGCATCTAAATGGACCAATGTACATAGCCTATAGGCTCGCAAGCAAAATGGATAAAAACGGTAAAGAGACACCGTCTAGTGGGGTGCTGAACAAAGCCCCTGGGTACCCCAGGGATCGGTACTAGGACCAATTCTCTTTCTAATTTACATCAACGACATAGATGAGGGTCTCACCTGTACAATCTCAAAATTTGATGACGATACAAAAATTGCAAATAGCGTACTCTCAAAAGAACAAGTTGACGATATGCAACACAATCTAGATAAATTGTCACATTGGGCCCAAATTTGGCAAATGAGTTTCAATGCGGATAAATATAAAGTACTACATATCTGATACCTAAATGAGAAAGCAAACTATTCGATGAATGGCACTCAGCTTAAGAATGTAAACAGAGAAACCGATCTGGGAGTAACAATATCGAGTAACCTAAAACCGAGTCAACAATGTTCAGAAGTTGTTAAGAAGGCAAACAAAATAATTGGCTTTATAGGCAGGTCATTTGAGCATAAATCCAAAGACGTTTTCCCAACCCTTTACAATTCCTTAGTCCGCCTCTTCTGGAATACTGCGTTCAATGCTGGTGCCCTTATTACCAAAAGACATAAACAAGCTAGAACGAGTTCAACGTAGAGTTACCAAAATGATACCTAGCCTAAAGAACAAACCATACGAAGAGCGTCTTAGAAAATTAAATCTATTTCCTTTAACCAAGTGCAGATTAAGAGGTGACTTAATTCAAGTTACGTTCTGAGAGTGAGGGTCTGAGTCTGGAGGCTAAGATGGTAGAGCACTTGGGCGAAGCAACCGGCCGCTTCAGAGATGGAGCCATGGTGGATGCTTCACATGTCTCACTCCCCAGACTGGAACAAGACCTCACGGGCTTCACCGTGTTGAGCGGTGGAATGTACAGGCTCTCAGCCTATGCCCGAGAGGGAGTAGTTGGAATATAGAAAAAAAAAAAAAAAAAGTGTTCAAAATCATCAAAGGCATCGACAATATGAACTGTAGTAAGTACTTCACTATCGACCAATCTAATTACACGCGGGGAAACGGTTGCAAAATTATTGGTAAATCTTTTAACTCACACGAATCTAAGAATTTCTTCTTCAATCGAGTTGTCAACTTGTGGAATGGGCTTCCCCGAGACGTTATAGACTGAAGCACCGTTAATTCATTTAAACTCCGCCTAGACAAATATCTCGCATCAAACCCGCGACTGACTGCGTTTGTAAATGAATAACTTTATTTTATCCTCCCCTCAGTTACTAACCCATATGTCCCTACTAACTTCCTAGTCCTGCCACGGACATTAGTTCCAGGGCAGTAGTTCCCTTTCCAATGTTCCCTTACCCACTCTAAACCACGGTTTGGACACTTGATCCTCAGTGTTTTGGAGGACAAGCAGCCTAGAAGGGTCACTAGACCTGTTGTTGCTTGATTTCCTTTGTACTCCTTTGTATTCCTCCACTCTCGTTTCGGCTTACCCTCCTCTCACCCTCTTTTTGCTCCTGCCCCAACACCCTAATCCGCTTTGTTATTTCCAATGGCACTGTCTGTCTTACTGCCTCTCTCACTTTTTCTCTCTTTCTATCTCTCTCTCTCTCTCTCTCTCTCTCTCTCTCTCTCTCTCTCTCTCTCTCTCTCTCTCTCTTTACCCTCTCTCTCTTTATGGAATAGAACCTGAGTGGGAGCCAGTTTATAGTGTCCTGGGGCAATTTTGTTTTGTTTTCTAATCTATATAAATGACATCGATGTTGAACTAAATAATACTATCTCAAAGTTCGCTGATGACACAAAGATAGGAAAATCAGTATTAACCAAAGAAGACAGAAATAAACTGCAATCTGATTTAAATAAAATAGTAGTGGTCTAAAAAATGGCAAATGCCATTCAATGTTGACAAATGCCAGGTCTTGCAAATAGGTAATAAACACAAAAAATATGAATACAAGATGAAACGCCAGCCAATCAAAACAAGTGCATTAGATAAAGACTTGGGGGTTCTTAATTATCTGAAAACTTAAAGACCTTAGATCAATGTACAGCAGCTGCGAATAAGTCAAATAGAGCATTGGGATTTATCAAACAAAATGTTACTTATAAAATGAGAACATTATAGTGCCTTTATTTAAAAGTATAGTGAGGCCCCATCTTGAATATAGCGTGCAGTTTTGGTCTCCTTATCTGAGCAAGGACATTGAGAAACTTTAGTAGGTGCAGAGTAGAACGACAAAGTTGATTGCATTCACTAAGAAATAAATTTATCATGAAAGATTACAAAAACAATAATTTGTTTTCACTTAAGAAAAGAAGATTGTTAGGTCAATTAATCGAGTGTTTCAAGATACTAAAGGGATTTGACAAAATTGATGTAGATTCACTTTTCAAAATAGATAATAGTTCATTAATTCGGGGAAATGGAATTCAATTAAAAACCAGGAGGGCGAATCTCGATGTCACAAAGCACTTCTTCACCTACAGTGTGGTCAACGAGTGGAACAAACTGCCAGAGAAGTGGTACAATGTAATACAGTTGACACATTCAAAGAGAGTCTAGACATCCATGTTGAGGAGGTTGGAATAATATAGGTAAACAAAAATACATATGTTAAGTATCAGTAGCATATAATATTCTCAACTTCGTTCTTTACTATACATTTCCGAGTAGAAGTTTTTCTCATTCTGCTGGGGGACTTTTTTCCCCAACTAAATGTCATGGCGACCAACGGTCGGAGGGAGAGGTGGGGGAGAGAGCGGTGGGTGGGGAGAGAGCCTTCTGCTTTGTTATCCTTGCCTTCCACTTTGTAGCAAATTCTATTTTAGCTTTAAGTCTGTATTACCTAGTAGGGACCGCAAGGTCTGTGTATCTATGTAACTCTCTCTCTCTCTCTCCCTAATCCGTTTTGTAGCTTCCAATATCACTGTCTGTTCCTTTGTGTGTGTGTGCGTGAGTGTGTGTTTATTTATATTTTTATTTTGTTGTATTTATTGTTGATACCCCTTGAGTATTATTTATGCGTTATGACGGCTTACTCTGGCTACCATTGGATGATTTTTGTGGTAAACTATCAATGGAAGTTAAATATTACTAAGCTATAATGAATCAAATAAAATCAATCTAAATGAATACTCTATATCTAAATTGAATTCAATCTGAAACAAGCTAATTTATATCCAAAGGTCTCACATAATAAATGTATATAATTATAGGGTAAGGTTATAAGGGTTAATATTAGCCAGGAATTAACTCACCAATAGTTCCACGTGGCAATGAGGCAAGGGAGAACGTTTTACCCAATATGGTGGTGGACAACGGGGAACGAGACTTCGGTCCCGAGACACGAGTCAAGTTAAAGAAAGAATAAATGATTACATGGGAATGGACATGAATATTATGCTTATCTATCAGTCAGTCATGATGTCGATGAGAGCGTCGTGATGGTGTAGCTGTGTGTATTGCTGTATGTGTATTGTGATTAGAGGCACAAAAGCACGATCAACTGAGGGCGGAAAATTAGATGTTAACTGGTTGGTGTTCGTGAAGGCTCTGACGTACCTCAAAAGCACACCTTGCTGCCTTGGCAAACCGCCAGGAGCCCAAATTATCGTACCGCATTTAGGTTGCTCTATACGATAAATTATATTAATATATACGATAAATTCATATATACTACATAAGACCATGGCAATATTGCTTAATAGCATATTAGGCCTTTTATAACTTAACTTATTTACAATCTTATAATATACGATCTACTCGTCCTACATCGTGCTGTAGGAGAGATCGTGATGTCACAGAGACATCCAAGATCACAAAAGAGTCATAGTCTATCGTATTTATACGATACACTCCCCCCACAAAAAAGACCTGAACCCCACCTTAAACCTAAAGTTGCCCAGAGGCTATCTTCTGACGCCACAAGTCGACAGCGCCAGCAGCAGCGCGTCTGGGACGCGTCCCGGTCCGAGAATGATCACCATCAGTATGAGGTGAGTCGTTCCTTCGAGAATCCTCGGACCCAGCAATAACAGGTGGAGCCTCAGATTGCAATGCGGAATCTAGCTCCAAAGCGTACAAACGTGCGATAGGACGAACAGTAGTTCCAGTGGCTGTCTTTAAAAGCGCCACCCGCTCTACAGAGTCTGCCCCCTTGTATACCTCCAATACGCGGCCTAATTTCCAGTATAAACGAGGACTATCTTCTTTAATTAAAACAACGTCACCAACTGTAGGGGCTGTTGGTCTACCAGAGGGAGTAACACTCCTTTCCCTCAATGCTAGCAGATATTCACTAATCCACCGTTTCCTAAAATCCTCGATTATCCTGGATATATACTGGTATCTCTTAGACACCGCTACCGCAGAGTACAACGAGGGATCCTCTAACTCTACTATGGACTGAAAATCAGATGGAAACGCAGTCAATGGTTTTCCATATAGCAAGTGAGCTGGCGTTAATGGTAGTGATTCTTGCAGGTCGGTGTACACATATGTAAGCGGGCGATCATTCACGACTGCCTCTATCTCTGTGAGGACTGTCGTCAACTCACTCTTCTTTAATAGAGCACGTCCTACAACCGCTCTTAGTCCTGACTTTACTATGCCGACACACCGTTCCCACATTCCACCAAACCAAGGTGCCTTAACTGGAATGAACCTCCATTCGCACTTCTTCTCTCCCAAAAAAGTGATGATAGTAGGATCACTACTCATATCCTTTAGATATTTTGATGCTTGGACATAAGTGGGAGCATTGTCGCTAAGAATGAGTTGAGGGAATGAACGACGGGCACAAAACCGTCTGAACGCCAGCATAAATTCTTCGCTAGACATATTATCACATAGTTCTAGGTGTACCGCTCGAGACGTCGCACAGGTAAACAATAATATATAAACCTTCTCATGCTCCCTCGTCTTCAATGCCCCTGTGTAATCTAATCCTACCGCTTGGAAAGGTTCTACGTGCTTTACACGGCATTCAGGTAGAGGCGGAGCTGGTCCAGTTGCATATGGTTTACCCTTTAGTCTCTGGCATATTACACACTTTCTCACTACGCGTCGAGCTACTTGTCGAACTCTGGGTATCCACCATGTGAGACGTAAATTTGATATGATATGACATACCCCGTAGTGTTTTACTTCCCTATGTGCACGTATGATCAATAGATCAGTAACGTGATGTCTTGTTGGCATAAGTATAGGTCGGTTTGTGCCGTCTGGTACACCCGACCACTTCAGGCGACCCTCACACCTGATGAGGCCATTATCTAGGTGCAACCTTAGTTGACGCACTATATTAGGCATTAATGTCTTATTCGAGCTTTTCAAGGATTCTAATTCATTGGAAAAGGTTTCTACTTGAACCCATTTGATCAAAGTTACTTCAGCTGCTTTAAATTCACGAGCATCAATGTTGTGACCCCTGTTGCAGAGTTGGCCCGTTACTTTAAGCTTAAGATTGGATACATATCGCAACACCCAAGCTACAACTCTGACTAGTTTATTATAGTCACCGAATCTTGCCCACTTTATGATAGGACCCGGTGGCTCATTTGGTTGGGCTGTAACTGCCACTGTTTCCAGTGGCAGAAGTCCCTCACCAACAGCATGCCATATCGTCCATTCACTTTCATGGAGCAACCACTTTGGACCATGCCACCACAATTCGGACTTCATTAACTGGCTAGCCGTTATACCCCTAGTTAGGAGATCACTAGGGTTTTCCTTTGTATTTACATAATGATAAGCAACGTCTGGCAAAAGGGCTCTAATCTCATCTACCCTATTCCGCACATAAACTGGCAGAGACTTCTTGCTATGTATCCAGTTGAGTGCGACCTGACTATCGCACCATACGTGAACGATTTCAATATTTAATTCGCTCTCGTATGCTGCGCGTACATGTTGCACCAGACGTGCTAATAGCAGCATGGCAGTCAATTCCATTTTAGGGATAGTTACCTTCCTAACCGGGGCTACTTTGGCCCGGGCTGTAACTAAATGTGCCCCAAATGAAGTAACAACATATATGGCTACCCCGTATGCCGTGGCGCTAGCATCGCAAAACGTGTGTAACGTAACGTCACCGAACGCCGCCACTTTACGAGGTATAGGTTTAGTACATAGGATGGCATATTCATTCAACAACAATGTCCCTTGGTCATTCAGGTCCTCGGGCAAACTGTCATCCCATCCTATTTTACGTCTTCAAACTTCCTGCATTAGAATCCTAGCTCTTATGGTAACAGGTAATGCTAGACCCAAAGGATCAAAAAATTGCGCAACTTTGCTCAACAGACTTCTTTTTGTGTGCGCTCCTGTCTGCTGAGCAAAAGACCTTGTTTGAAAAGTTAGTATGTCATGTTTAGGTTGCCAGATCATCCCCAAATTTCTGGACTTTTCCTGGTTAAGAGATGCCGTACCATCCACCTGTATTAAACTCTGAAGATCTTCACTATTAGTAACCCACTCGCGGAGAAATAGATGTGCATCCGCAAACAATCTGCGTGCTTGCCAGTATGCATACAACAAATCATCTTGACTATCGCTAGTACCCTGCAAATTGTCAATGTATAATCCGCGAGATAGTTTACTTGTGTCCTCATGAGTGTCAGCTAGATGTTTTCTGATTGTGGCATTTAACAAAAACTGCGAGCAAGTGGCCCCAAAGAGTACAACCCGAAAACGGTATATTATGATGGGACTTTCAGAGTCGCTAATGTCGCTGAACCAAAGAAAGCGGGTAACATCTCTATCTTCCTCCTTTAGCTTGACCATCAAGAATGCTTTCTCGATGTCACTGGTATAGGCGTACTTTCCCAGCCTAAACCGCAATAGATGTTGGGACAGGTCCGACACCATGGACGGACCTGTCAACAGGCAGTCATTCAGACTGGGTTGTTGACCTTGGTGGGCAGAACAGTCATACACCACCCGTATTGGTGTGGTGACGCTGTCTTTCTTTCCCCATGATGGGCCAGATAGTGAACCCTACCCTTCTTACACGGTTCCTTGACATCGACTCTCTCAATAAAACCCCTATCCTCATAACTCCGAAATACATCGTCATACGCCTGGCGCGTGCTCGGTTCGTTAGACAATTTCCGCTGCAATGCGCGCAAGCGACCTAATGCCAAACCATAGTTGGTAGGTAGGCTTATCTCACTGTTCTTCCAAGGTAAACTAACTTTATATTGCTTGTCTGAGGCACAGTAGCACACAGACTCGTCAAACCTTTGTAGCGCAACTTCCGAGTCATAATCAGTCTCCATAGGATTAATGCCTATGTGATCCAATCTCCACAGTCGTTCCAGGTCGAACTCGGCAGCCATCTTAGGGTCACTAGGTTGGGAATCCTCCCTTCCCAACTCCTCTTCCGCGGTTACATTGACTCTATATATCGAGACCGTGTCGACCAGGACCTTTGACTGTGTAGTATGCACCTTTCCGCTCATGCAGTATCCAAATTTAGTGGGGATTAAAATTACACCACACATCTTTTTAAATCCAGGGTATACTACTTCATAATAATGATCCACACCAAGTAGAACATGCACCTCACTCTGATTTCCCATGGGATCTGACAAGTTAACCCCTTTGCTACGTAATGCGTGTTCCACCTTCTTCACACCCACAGATACATATTCTGGTAGGGTGTCTACTACGATACAAGTCATAAAGTACCGGTTTTTACGATAGAAATATGAAATCTCCGCTATCTCGTAGTCTTGTTTATCAGTAACCCCTGTGAAGCCCTGTAATCGAAGAGTCTCAGCCCCTACGATTCGGTGCTTCAGTCCCACTAGTACGGACCTCTTTATAAAGGAACGTTGAGACCCTTGATCTAGAAGTACCCGACAAACTTTGTTAATGTCATTACCTTCCATGGGAATCTGTATTGTGGGCAATATAGTGGTGTCTTGCGTGCTACCTAGTGCCACAGTTGTAGTACCCTCATTTTTGACGTCTTTGACTTTATCTGCAGTAGGACACAACTTATCAAAGTGATGTCCTTTGCAGTGCCGACAGGGCCTTAAGTATGTAGCAGTACATTGTCCCTGCTTACCATGTTCCCCACTTAGACAACCTACACATAGCTTCAATCTTCTCGCCTGTGCTAGTTTTGTCTCATTTGTCGGGTATTTTACACAGAAACTCCATTTATGTTTGTTGTTACATAGCTTACATAGAATCTGAGCAGGTTTCTTATACACACCCTCTTTCTTTACTTTAGTCCCCACTGTCATGCTTACTGTTCCCCTCTTCTCCACATTCTCACTCCCTCCCGACACATACATTCTCCCTTTGTTCAACTGTAGATTATTGATCTCCTTACTGAACTGAGTTTTGAATTCCCCCAGCTCAAATGATCTTACCTTATCAAGTATTGCCATAGGAAGCTTCTGACGCAAGATAATGACTATCATTTCCTGCGTGGTAAGCCCTAGGGTGTCTAGCGATCGAGTATGGCACTCCATATTTGCCCTGAAGTTTGTCAACTCATCAACCTTATACTGTGGTTCTGCGAGCCCCAACAAGGCAACGACATGGGCCATCTTCAACTGCTCTCTATCCCCGTATGTGGACTCTAATAAGTGTACCGCTTCAAGATAACTACCACCTACTACTGCAAAACCCTCTATTAAATGTAAGGCCTCTCCTTCCATTTGTCCCTTCAGATAGTGAAACTTGCGGACATTATCCAAAGAGGATTCATGAACCGTAGATCGAAATACGTCCCAGAAAGCTAACCACTCGGTCAACTTGCCCCCAAATGTAGGAAGATTGAGCTTTGGGAGGTGTACAGTATGTTTTGGGTCAGCCCTTCTATGGGCCTCATTATCGCCTCCCTTCTTACTCGCGATTTGCACGCTGTAATAGGTACTTCGCTCTAAAGACAGGTTCGTCATAGAGGGCGCGATTATCACACTCTGTAACAATCTCTTCCTCCTCTGTCATGGCAGCCACAATCACCTCACTCAGAGCCGTAATACGACCGTGGGTAACCTGGACGTTTTCTAATCTAGCCTCCAATTCCTCTAGTTCAGCAGTAGTGATGAAAGTGTTGACGTCCACTATTAGCCTATTTATTACTCCCCGAAGTCCCGCCCTTTGATTTTATGGGGCTTTGTTCAGCACCCCACTAGACGGTGTCTCTTTACCGTTTTTATCCATTTTGCTTGCGAGCCTATAGGCTATGTATCTAAATATCACGTTACAAAAACAACGGCCAAATAATAGGCTACTTAAGAGACGCCAACCGGCGGACTTCTATGTTATGGAGAAAAAATAGTACACTAAATAGCAATACCTACTAATGGATCATATTGAACAAGAAAAAATGTTAGGTCAGGTCATATGTCACAGGAAGTCTGAAACGGAAAAGAAAATTATTGGGGAAAGATGATGGGTGGGATGCAGGACTTAGGCAGGCACAACGATGTGACCCTGCATTCCGGCTCTAACCATCGCTTGGCTAGCCTTGCCAGTTTATCATAGAGTTGTTCCTGCATCCTGTTATATGTCCCCTTGTTCATTGCCTTAAAATCCCTTACTGGTAGCTAATTCCCGAACTCTGGGCACCAATGTGGTAAACTATCAATGGAAGTTAAATATTACTAAGCTATAATGAATCAAATAAAATCAATCTAAATGAATACTCTATATCTAAATTGAATTCAATCTGAAACAAGCTAATTTATATCCAAAGGTCTCACATAATAAATGTATATAATTATAGGGTAAGGTTATAAGGGTTAATATTAGCCAGGAATTAACTCACCAATAGTTCCACGTGGCAATGAGGCAAGGGAGAACGTTTTACCCAATATGGTGGTGGACAACGGGGAACGAGACTTCGGTCCCGAGACACGAGTCAAGTTAAAGAAAGAATAAATGATTACATGGGAATGGACATGAATATTATGCTTATCTATCAGTCAGTCATGATGTCGATGAGAGCGTCGTGATGGTGTAGCTGTGTGTATTGCTGTATGTGTATTGTGATTAGAGGCACAAAAGCACGATCAACTGAGGGCGGAAAATTAGATGTTAACTGGTTGGTGTTCGTGAAGGCTCTGACGTACCTCAAAAGCACACCTTGCTGCCTTGGCAAACCGCCAGGAGCCCAAATTATCGTACCGCATTTAGGTTGCTCTATACGATAAATTATATTAATATATACGATAAATTCATATATACTACATAAGACCATGGCAATATTGCTTAATAGCATATTAGGCCTTTTATAACTTAACTTATTTACAATCTTATAATATACGATCTACTCGTCCTACATCGTGCTGTAGGAGAGATCGTGACGTCACAGAGACATCCAAGATCACAAAAGAGTCATAGTCTATCGTATTTATACGATATTTTATTCAGAGTCGGAAGGATATGTGAAAGTCAGAGGGTTGATTGGGCCAGTTTTTACCCTTTCAACTCCCATAAGTCTTTCCTAAGCTATGTCAAATCCTCGCCAAAATAAACTGCTAAAACGCATAATAATCATCAAGGGGTTAATCTTGAGTTATCTGTGTGTATATTTATATATTGTGTGTGTGGTTTTTTTTTTTTTTTTTTTTTTTTTTTTTTTTTTTTTTTTTGTCTTCTATATTCTAGCTACTCCCTCTTGGGCATAGGCCGAGAGCCTGTACATTCAACCGTACATACAACGGTGAAGCCTGTGAGGTCTCGTTCCAGTCTAGGGAATGAGACATGTAAAGCACGTTGAAATGCAATCAGCCCCCCGTTGGGGCCCGGTTGCCCACCCACGGCTCGAAGCAGCCCCATCTCTGAAGCTGCCTCGCCCTAGAGCTTCACTGTCTCATCCCCTAGACTCGGACCCTCACTCTCAGAACTCCACCTTTTGAGCAGTGTGTGTATGTTGTGTTGTATAGTTTGTTGTTGTGTGTGTGTGTGTGTGGTGTACTGTGTATGTATGTGTGCGTGTGTGTGGTGTGTGTGTGTGTTTCACTCTGTATGAATGACTATCTTCTTTTCTTCAATCATTCAATTTTTGAATAATACTTCTACTTTATTCCTTTCTTGTCTACACAGCTTTGACACTCTTTCCCTCAATCTTTCTCTCCCTTATCTTATGACGTAAACTGCTGCAAGCTCCGTGTGTCCTGACATTTTGACTCTAACGTACCTTGACTTTGGCTCTCTGTCACTCTTTCAACTTTAGGGAATGACACTTGTTACAGACAGTTTTGTCTTGTGTCTCCTTCATTCACATTGAAAAAATATGTATACATTTTGCCTTCTTCTGTTTACTATTCATTCTGATCATTATATTCTATTTCTCATTTTCTTTTTCCACTTGTCTTGCATTGTTCTCCTCCTCCATTCCTCCTCCTCCATTCCTCCTCCTCCTCCTCCATTCCTCCTCCCTCTCCTCCTCCTCCATTCCTCCTCCACCTCCTCCTCCTCCATTCCTCCTTTTCCTCCTCCCTCTCCTCCTCCCTCTCTTCCTCCTCCTCCCCCCAGCTGGTTAATCCGTGTTGTGTCGGATGCCACTCTCTGTCTCTTACTGTCTGTGTGTCTATCTGTTTCTTACATAGTATTTTCTATCTTTATCTATTTCTAAGGGGGGATGGGCATATTTATTTGCTTATTTAATAATTTTTTTATTATTTGTTTTATTTTCCTCCCTAGACCTCCATCAAGCGTAATAAAACATCCCTTAGACCCTCTTACAAGATTGATTTGTACTGCCAGGGTTTATTTATGTCTATACATTATGAAGCCTCCATACATTTAAAGGGACCTCCGAAATATAAATACCAGATAAAGATTTAGTAAGGTTAAATTCAGCCCAACACGGCTTCAAAATTGTATGTATAATCATTAATGTCCGCGACTGTACATGTATAAACACTCATACTGTAGGCATGATGAGAGAGAGAGTGAGTGAGTGAGAGACTAATACATAAGAGACCGACTTATAGACACACAGACCATTAACAGAGAGTGACATTGTACACTATTCACGGATTAGGGTACCTATATAAAATAGGGTAGCGCCAACTTGACTTGTGGCCGCCATTTTGTTTCTACCTCACGACTAACCCCATAGTACTCAAATTAATGCTTACTCTTGATTTGTCAGCTTCTATACTTGTGTTAAGGGGTCAATGGTTATTTTTGGGGTCTATTCATTTATATATTCATTAATTTGTTCAGTTTCCTCGCTAGACCTTCATCAAGCTTAGACAAAACACTCCCTAGATCCCGCTTTAAGATAAATGTGATTTTTTTTTTCAGTAGAAAACTGTCCTGGACGAAGGTCGGTTCGTCTTAGAATTACAGGCTCGCTATCGCTCGCCAGGAAAGAATCGACACCTAAATGGCACGAAAGGTCTTAACATTGACAACGAAATGGGGCGAAAGGTGTTTAAATGGCCAAACTAATGAGCCGAACTTTTTTTAAATCTGAACACTAATGGGACTAAACATGAGGAAGAAGGGGGGCCAGAAAAACGACCCATCTTCCCTTAAAGCCCCGATTCGAGAGTCTCGCATAATAGACTAAAGCTGGTTTCACACGAGAGGTTTATCCGGCAATTAACGATGGACATTTTTCTTCTTCTATTTCTCGTAATGTTTTGGGATGTTTATGTATTGGTATTGGCAAGTATACTCTGTTTATTTTCAGCTGACGGCAAATTGAATCCTTTAGCAGCTGATTTAACTATGCCTAATTGAAAGATTTGAAACTACTATGTCTCTCCATCATATTAAGACCAAGTATATACTGTATAATGAGCACCATCTATCATTACAAAATATTCAAATTAACTTAAAAATCTTGTTGAGAACTTTGCATTTTACCGTCAATTGAAAAGAAACAGACTAAAGACTGATGGTGGATGATGTTAGGCGGCTGATTTATTATCAAACTTATAATATGAAGCTGCCAGCAAATATAAGCCCAATTTAATGATAGAAAAAAGCGCTCGTGTGAAACCGCCTTTTAGTTCTAACAACGGATGAACGCATGATAAGTAACTTCAAGGCAGGTGAGCATCTAGTAGCATGTGATCATAACATCATTAGGTTTAGTATATGTACAGTATATATATACTAAGATATACACAAGGGCAGTATAATCGCGCTAATAAGTGATGTCTCGGCGCCAAGTATATTTTGATCAATAATTGGTATCAGCAATATCTAAGCTTCATTTCTTCATATCGAGTAAAATATACAAACATGTTCCTACACTTACCCCACCCTATTCAACATCTAACAGACATTAAAACAGCACAGAGGAAGCCAAACGTAATGACAGCTGGGACATGACTTATTAGCGCGACCGTACATTCGTCCACAACTCTATCCCATTAAAGATTATGATGACTTCAGCTATTTTGTTTAGATAATATCACACTTAAGGGGGAATGGGCGTATTTAGTTCTTCAATAATATGTATTTTTATTATTGTTTTAGTTTCCTCCCTAGACCTCCATCAAGCTTAAACAAAAACTCCCCAAGACCCTCCTTCAAGATTTTATCATCATATCTTAGTTATAGGTATACTGTAGCAAAAGATAAAAATGGTAGATATATATATATATATATATATATATATATATATATATATATATATATATATATATATATATATATTACTGCCTGCTTATTTATGTTTGCTTTTCTGTTTGTCTTTTTACTTTGTCTCATTATTTTACTCCTACTTCTTATATTTCTTCCTTCTATGTTTTCCTCTTATCCTCGTCTCTCTTACCAGTTTCCTCTTTCCCTCCTCCTCTCCATCTTATTATTATTCATCCTCTCCACTTTGTTCTTATTATTCATCCTCTTCTCTCCACCTTCTTCTTATTATTATTCTTCCCTTCTCTCCACTTTCTTCTTAGTCTTCATCTTCGTCTTCTTCTTATTGGTCTTCTTCTTTTCCTTCATATTTTCTTCTTCGTCTTCGTCTTCTTCTTTTTCGTTTTCTTCTTCTTTTTCGTCTTCTTCTTCGTCTTCTTCTTCTTGGTCTTCTTCTTCTTTTTCTTCATATTTTCTTCTTCGTCTTCTTCTTCTTCGTGTAGTGTCCCATGTCACTTTTTGTCTTACTTCCTGTTTGTCGTTCTCGGGCTCTCTCTCTCTCTCTCTCTCTCTCTCTCTCTCTCTCTCTCTCTCTCTCTCTCTTCTACGATGACTATTTGTTTTCGGACGATGGAGTTCATCTGAACCAGGTGGGAGCAGCACGTTTTGGGCGTCTTCTCAACGATGCGGTGAAGGATTTTCGGAGAAGAAATCGACTCAGCACAGGACAACCAGGAAGGATGACCGAAGACAGCGAGGACGGCAACCTACAAAGGAATTAAATACTAATCCGTCAAGAACCGCGAATTTGGATAAAGCTCCACCAACACGACCCAAATTCAAAACCGTCAGGGATAACGACCGAGGACCGAGGACAGCCATGAATGTAAATGTAGATCCGACCAGAACCAAAAATTCGATGAAAGAACGTTCTGCGAGTTCTAAAACCGCAACTTTAACACCTTACGAGCGGCCTATGCGGTTTATTTATGTGTACCGCACAGCGGGGTGTTTTTAGCCAAAATAGGGCTGTTTACGTGATCATTTTCATGCCTAAATAAGACCCAGAACGTAAAACAAGTACCTATCCCTGAAAGGGCATAAACAGAGCTTTCGAATGACACCATAACGATCCTTGTATGATGGATAGTTTTCTTGCAATAACCGTGCAACGCGAGTGCAAAAAGCAGGTAATTCGGTACTTTCAGTACATAATTGAGTATGTAGCGAGTGAGAGAGGGAGGAGGGAGCTGAGATTTGTGTCAGTAGGTTCGCCGCGGTGGTCTGGAGCAGTCATACGCTCGCTAGTCTCCTGCCACCACTTGTCTCTCTCTCTCAGCCACATTACGTGCTGAAATTGCCACTCGAGTTATGTCGAGCGCCGCCACATAGTCCAGCTTTATTTAACTCGACTTATGTTGCTCGCCGCTAATTAAGGGTTAAAGGTTTTCTATGCAAACGCTCGTAGCATACGCAATTAATTTCAGATTTAGAGGAACTAGTGTTTACAGAAAATTATGATGTGATTGGCATAACAGAATCTTGGCTCAATACAGAAGATAGAGACTTTTTAGCAGAGTATTCACTTCCCGGTTATGTAATGTTTGAGAACAGCCGAATAAATAAAAATGGAGGTGGCGTTTTATTTTATATCAAAGAAAGTCTTAACCCGACCCTCGTGTCAAAACCTCAAATTGTGAACGTCGACACATCTTTTGTGCTAATAAAGAATAATAAAGGTACACAAATAATACTTGCGTTAATATACAGACCTCCAGCTCAATCAGTGCAAACTGACCGAGAAATTTACGAACAAATTGCAGATGTAAGTAACTCACAAGATACCGTAATTTTTGGCGACTTTAATTTACCTGTGACCAAGTGGGGCGATACTCTTACTTCACACTCCGGACATGACTTGTATACGAACTTGCAAGAGAGTTCGCTTTATCAATTTGTTCGAACGCCGACCCGTGGTAATAACGTTCTTGACATTGTACTTGCAACAAAAGAAGAATTGATAGAGAATTTGAATGTTGGTGATGAATTCAGTAACAGCGACCATCGTACGATAACTTTCACTTTAAAGTTTACTAGTAACGAACCAAATAGTAGCATCGAAAAAGTCCCTAATTTCAAGAAAGCAAACTTCCATAAACTTAGAGCTATGTTTAAAGAAACTGACTGGAGCTTTTTAATTAACAATAACGACATAAATACATCTTGGAAGTTATTCGAAGCCACTTACCTAAAAGCAGTGCAAGACTGCATACCATCGAAAATACGGCGTCCAGGCCATAATAATAAGCCCAAATGGTGGAATAAAGATATTTCAAACTGCCTGCTTGCTAAAAAATTTGCTAATGATAGATTAAAATCCTCACAAAATGACGAAGAACGGGTGAAATTTGTAGAGCTACGACGCAAAGCCAAAAAGTTAATTAAGCAAAGTAAACAGACCTTAGAGTTACATATTGCGAATCAAAGTAAAACAAACCCGAAAGAATTCTATAGTTATATCAGAAAGAAAAAAGTAGTTACTTCAACTGTTGGACCGTTAGTCGATGAAAAAGGAGAATACACCAAAGACGAAGTACAAATGAGTAATGCCCTCAATACCTTCTTTGCATCAGTTTTTACAACAGAAGACCTCAGTGATATCCCTACACCATCGCCGATTCAGATTGATAATTCAGATGTTCTAAGCAATATCACCGTTACAGAGAGAGAAGTATTGAATTGTTTAGATAAACTCAAGGTAAATAAAACGCCAGGACCTGATACAATCTCGCCTAGAGTTCTAAAGGAAGCTAAGAATGAGCTCTTCAAACCACTGACATTACTATTCAATAAATCCTTGCAGTCTGGAACTATGCCTGATCAGTGGAAGCTAGCCAACGTAACACCGATATTCAAAAAAGGCAGCAAATCCCTACCCAGTAACTATCGTCCAATTAGCTTAACCTCAGTTGTATGTAAAATGCTAGAAACGGTCATACGAGACAGACTCGTAAATCACTTAGAGGAAAATAACATACTTAAAGATACTCAACACGGCTTTCGTAAAAAACGTTCCTGTTTAACAAACCTCTTAGACTTCTTCCACGATATCCTCAACCTCTACGATGAGAGTAAAGCTGTAGATATTATATACCTTGATTTTCAAAAGGCCTTTGACAAAGTTCCCCACAAACGTTTACTGCTAAAACTAAAAGCGCATGGAATACAAGACGGTGTGTTGAAATGGATAGAAAATTGGCTCAGCAACAGAAAGCAAAGGGTAGTCATAAACGGTAAGGCATCTAAATGGACCAATGTAAGTAGCTGGGTACCCCAGGGATCGGTACTAGGACCAATTATCTTTCTAATTTACATCAACGACATAGATGAGGGTCTAACCTGCACAATCTCAAAATTTGCTGACGATACAAAAATTGCAAATAGCGTACTCTCAAAAGAACAAGTTGACGATATGCAACACAATCTAGATAAATTGTCATGTTGGGCCCAAATTTGGCAAATGAGTTTCAATGCGGATAAATGTAAAGTACTACATGTCGGATACCTAAATGAGAAAGCAAACTATTCGATGAATGGCACTCAGCTTAAGAATGTAAACAGAGAAACTGATCTGGGAGTAACAATATCGAGTAACCTAAAACCGAGTCAACAATGTTCAGAAGTTGTTAAGAAGGCAAACATAATAATTGGCTTTATAGGCAGGTCATTTGAGCATAAATCCAAAGAAGTTATCCTAACCCTTTACAATTCCTTAGTCCGCCCTCTTCTGGAATACTGCGTTCAATCCTGGTGCCCTTATTACCAAAAAGATATAAACAAGCTAGAACGAGTTCAACGTAGAGTTACCAAAATGATACCTAGCCTAAAGAACAAACCATACGAAGAGCGTCTTAGAGAATTAAATCTATTTCCGTTAACCCAGCGCAGATTAAGAGGCGACTTAATTCAAGTGTTCAAAATCATCAAAGGCATCGACAATATGAACTGTAGTAAGTACTTCACTATCGACCAATCTAATTACACGCGGGGAAACGGTTGCAAAATTATTGGTAAATCTTTTAACTCGCACGAATCTAAGAATTTCTTCTTCAATCGAGTTGTCAACTTGTGGAATGGGCTTCCCCGAGACGTTATAGACTGCAGCTCCGTTGATTCATTTAAATTCCGCCTAGACAAATATCTCGCATCAAACCCGCGACTGACTGCGTTTGTAAATGAATAACTTTATCCTCCCCTCAGTTACTAACCCATATGTCCCCTACTAACTTCCTAGTCCTGCCACGTTAGTGGCAGGGCAGTAGTTCCCTTTCCAATGTTCCCTTACCCACTCTAAACCACTGTTTGGACACTTGATCCTCAGTGTTTTGGAGGACAAGCAGCCTAGAAGGGTCACTAGATATGTTGTTGCTTGATTTCCTTTCTACTCCTTTCTTTCTTTTCTACTCTCTCTCTCTCTCTCTCTCTCTCCTATGGCAATAATTATATATATATATATATATATATATATATATATATATATATATATATATATATATATATATATATACCGGTATATATAATTATATATATATATACTGTATATATATATATATATATATATATATATATATATATACTGTATATGCAAAACAAGTCACACAAGCAGGTGAACTAAAGATGATGCAGAAGTCCCCAGAGAAAGACACACTTGTAGAACTCAAGAGCTTTCGTGTATTACATCTTCAGGGGTCAGAAGATGTATTACAAGAAAGCGCTCGGGTTCCACTCGGGTTTCGTTCTTTACCTGGGGACTTCTACATCATATATTCATACTATACTGTGTGTAATATATATATTCTTTAATACATACGAGGTTGAAAGAAATGGCAATTTCTGCGTTGGAAATTTTATTATTCAAAGTTTCCAGGTCTCTGATGAGTTTTCACTGGGTGGCAGGAAGTAGATGAAGGAGATGAGCAAAATTCATGGTGGTACAGGGTTACATTAAAGTACATGAAGATACAGGATATACGACGCGTTTCACTGGACAACCAGCATTATCAAGTAAGGAAGGAATGATATAAAAGGTAAACAGGAAGGGTATATATAGAGGGTGGAGGATCAGAGGAGGCGGAAAACATGGGGCAAAAGTCTGCGATTAGTGGAAGGCTAAACTAGGAGAGAGAAAGGGGGTAACCGCTTCACGCATGCGCACTGGATGCGGGATGGTGGTCGATAGGTGGGGTCGAAGCTGATTGGCTGCGTGTCGGGGGGCGTGGCCTAAGTTATGTGGCGCCTGCAGAAGACAAAGCTGAAGGAGGCCTTTGTTGAGGAGGTCTTCTTGGTCCAGGGTCAGAATGGTGTTAGTTAGGTTTATATATCCTTTTGTTGGTTTGGGTAGTTTTAAGTTTCCGCCATAAAGACGGGCAAGCTTTTTTATGGTTGTGTTTTCGGCTTGTCTTCTGTGTTGTTCAAGGAGTTGCTCGAGGGCTGTGTTGATTTCGGCTTTGAGGTGGTCTGGAGGGGTTTCGTCTAACACAGGACAATGCCTCAACGGTGATAGTGAATGCCCCCGCCGTTATCTTCTATCCTCCATCTCCGCCTATGTTAGGAGAGCCCTCACGCACTGCTCTACCTGGGCCGACACCCACCAGGAACTAGAAAGACTATCCCAAGTTTTAGTAAATAACGGATACTCCAACTCCGACATCTCCAGCACCATCAACCACCATCTTGAAAAATGGTACACCCAAAGCCCTCCCAACATTGACCCCCCCAATGAAATTAAGATCTTCTACCGCAATTACATGTCCTCTGAACACAAAAATGACGAGGCCGTCTTAAAAGAAATAATCTCCAAGCATGTCCACCCAACCAACCCGGAAAACAAAATCAAATTAATAATTTATTACAAATCCCCCAAGACCTCCAACCTCGTTCTCCGCAACAAACCAGCCTCCACCAAGATAAAGAGCCCGATGACCGACGATCACGTCATTTACCAACATACCTGTAATTATGAGGACTGTGGACCTCATTCCTATATTGGTATGACGCAGACTCGTCTTTCACGTCGGTTAACTCTTCACCTTCAGGCTGGAGCCATCAAAGACCACTATCTCACCCCTAACCACCCTCACCTCACACGCAACGAGTTAGAGAAACACACCACCATACTCGATAAAGAAAGTGACCCAAGGAGATTACCTATACTCGAAGCTTTATATATCCAAGCCTTACATCCCAACATCAACAACCAAACTCTGGACCTTCAGATCCTTCCTTCTGCCAAAAGGCACTACCCTACAGGACCTAACACCCCTCCTCGCCCCCCGGTGCCCTTGACGCAGCCCCCCGCGCTACCTCCTTCAGCTTCGTCTTCTGCAGGCGCCACACAACT
>CM064533.1:9536141-9628641 GCA_032716605.1 Paralithodes platypus | reverse complement strand
TTGTATTAGCGGGCTCGAATAATATAAGAGTAAAATTCCAGATGTATTAAAGTATCAGAAATACGTGTCCTTACTTAAAAATAATATTTGCCGAATCTAAGAACCCATAAAAACACATTATTGTATAAGTACAGCTAACCATGTGTAGTGTATATCTACTGTACCAAAGAACGTGCCAGTAGGAAAACGTGTGACAGTACTTTTAGCTTAGACTAAAGTAAAGTGATATTCCATTACCCTTGTGAGGTGTTTAAAGATATATATGTTGTGTTGTACAGTACCTATTGTATGAATTGCCTTTGTGTTTGATTGTAGATATATATAAAACCTACTTATACGCTTCCTGTTAGGAAAACTCAGCACTATCAGATTTGTTGTAGCAAATTAATTTGTAAGTAAATGCCATTATCATTCATCATCATCCTCTAATCCTCTTCCATCTCCTCCTCCTTCAACTTCTTTTCCTCCACCTCCTCCATACTGCTTGTTGTATTTTCCGACTTTTTCCACGCCGGCGTAAACTGGAGGGAGTGGTGGGTGGGGAGGAGCCTTCTGCTTTACTATCCTTTTTTTACCTTGTAGTTAGTATCTTAGCAGTGTAGATATCCAAACTGCCCCGTAAGGACCAAGAGGTTTATTGCAGTTTGTAAGTCCTGTGTATCCTTTGTATTCCTTTTCTCCTCCACCTCCACCTCCACCTCCACCTCCACCTCCACCTCCACCTCCTCCTCCTCCACCTCCTCCTCCTCCTCCTCCACCTCCTCCCAGTGTATTCTTCCCTGCCTCTGCCACTATGTTATTTATGCCAACATCTCACACTGACCCAGCTGTGGGGAGGAACCGCTGGGGCTGTGTGAGTGTGTGAGGTTGTGCGTATAAGTGTGAGGATGTGAGTGTGAGGCTATGAGTGTGTGAGTGTCAGTGTGTTAAGAAGTGGTGAGAAACTGCTGGGGCTGTGTGAGTTTGTGAGTTTTAGGTTGTGAGTATGAGTGTGAGAGTGTGAGTGTCAGTGTGTTAGGAAGGGGGTAGGAACTGCTAGGGCTGTGTGAATATGTGAGTCTCGGTGTGAGTATAAGTGTGAGGTTGTGAATATGTAAGGCTGTGAGTGTAAGTGTGAGGTTTCGTGTTGAGTTTTTAAGTGTAAATAAGTGTTTCGAGTATGATTGTGAAAATGGTACATGCTTCAAATATATGCTTCTGTAATGAGAGTGTGTGAGGCTGAGAGTGTTATGAGTATCAAATGTTATTGTTTGTTCCGAGTGTGATTTGAAAGTGGTGCATGCTTATAATATATGCTTCTGTGAGTGTCAGTGTGAGATTTCGTTATGAGTTTTAACTGCGTTTGTATCGGCGACGTCTTTTTAATTTACAGCTAGCTATATTTAGATGATTGTTTGCAGTTTTAGAAGTATCTGTAGTAGTAAAATGGGTTTAGTGACATAGTTCGATGCCTGTTAATTGCTGGAAGACCTTTTATAACTTAATAAAATCGTCTAATAAGAACCAGAATAACGTTAAACAGAAGGCACCGGTACTGAACGGGTTAAATATTGGCTTTGAATATGATTTTGAAAGCGGTGCATGCTTACATTAAATGCTTCTACGAGTGCTAGTGTGAGAGGCTCTGAGTGTCAGTGTGAGCCTTCGTTATGAGTTATAGATATTGGCTTTGAATATGATTTTGAAAGCGGTGCATGCTTATAATAAATGTTTCTACGAGTGCTAGTGTGAGAGGCTCTGAGTGTCAGTGTGAGCCTTCGTTATGAGTTATAGATATTGGCTTTGAATATGGTTTTAAGGGGAGTACAAAGGAAATCAAAGGAAATCAAGCAACAACAGATCTAGTGACCCTTCTAGGCTGCTTGTCCTCCAAAACACTGAGGATCAAGTGTCCAAACAGTGGTTTAGAGTGGGTAAGGGAACATGGAAAGGGAACTACTGCCCTGCCACTAACATGGCAGGACTAGGAAGTTAGTAGGGGACATATGGGTTAGTAACTGAGGGGAGGATAAAGTTATTAATTTACAAACGCAGTCAGTCGCGGGTTTGATGCGAGATATTTGTCTAGGCGGAATTTAAATGAATCAACGGTGCTGCAGTCTATAACGTCTCGGGGAAGCCCATTCCACAAGTTGACAACTCGATTGAACAAGAAATTCTTAGATTCGTGCGAGTTAAAAGATTTACCAATAATTTTGCAACCGTTTCCCCGCGTGTAATTAGATTGGTCGATAGTGAAGTACTTACTACAGTTCATATTGTCGATGCCTTTGATGATTTTGAACACTTGAATTAAGTCACCTCTTAATCTGCGCTGGGTTAAAGGAAATAGATTTAATTTTCTAAGACGCTCTTCGTATGGTTTGTTCTTTAGGCTAGGTATCATTTTGGTAACTCTACGTTGAACTCGTTCTAGCTTGTTTATATCTTTTTGGTAATAAGGGCACCAGGATTGAACGCAGTATTCCAGAAGAGGGCGGACTAAGGAATTGTAAAGGGTTAGGATAACTTCTTTGGATTTATGCTCAAATGACCTGCCTATAAAGCCAATTATTTTGTTTGCCTTCTTAACAACTTCTGAACATTGTTGACTCGGTTTTAGGTTACTCGATATTGTTACTCCCAGATCAGTTCTCTGTTTACATTCTTAAGCTGAGTGCCATTCATCGAATAGTTTGCTTTCTCATTTAGGTATCGGACATGTAGTACTTTACATTTATCCGCATTGAAACTCATTTGCCAAATTTGGGCCCAACATGACAATTTATCTAGATTGTGTTGCATATCGTCAACTTGTTCTTTTGAGAGTACGCTATTTGCAATTTTTGTATCGTCAGCAAATTTTGAGATTGTGCAGGTGAGACCCTCATCTATGTCGTTGATGTAAATTAGAAAGAGAATTGGTCCTAGTACCGATCCCTGGGGTACCCCGCTACTTACATTGGTCCATTTAGATGCCTTACCGTTTATGACTACCCTTTGCTTTCTGTTGCTGAGCCAATTTTCTATCCATTTCAACACACCGTCTTGTATTCCATGCGCTTTTAGTTTTAGCAGTAAACGTTTGTGGGGAACTTTGTCAAAGGCCTTTTGAAAATCAAGGTATATAATATCTACAGCTTTACTCTCATCGTAGAGGTTGAGGATATCGTGGAAGAAGTCTAAGAGGTTTGTTAAACAGGAACGTTTTTTACGAAAGCCGTGTTGAGTATCTTTAAGTATGTTATTTTCCTCTAAGTGATTTACGAGTCTGTCTCGTATGACCGTTTCTAGCATTTTACATACAACTGAGGTTAAGCTAATTGGACGATAGTTACTGGGTAGGGATTTGCTGCCTTTTTTGAATATCGGTGTTACGTTGGCTAGCTTCCACTGATCAGGCATAGTTCCAGACTGCAAGGATTTATTGAATAGTAATGTCAGTGGTTTGGAGAGCTCATTCTTAGCTTCCTTTAGAACTCTAGGCGAGATTGTATCAGGTCCTGGCGTTTTATTTACCTTGAGTTTATCTAAACAATTCAATACTTCTCTCTCTGTAACGGTGATATTGCTTAGAACATCTGAATTATCAATCTGAATCGGCGATGGTGTAGGGATATCACTGAGGTCTTCTGTTGTAAAACTGATGCAAAGAAGGTATTGAGGGCATTACTCATTTGTACTTCGTCTTTGGTGTATTCTCCTTTTTCATCGACTAACGGTCCAACAGTTGAAGTAACTACTCTTTTCTTTCTGATATAACTATAGAATTCTTTCGGGTTTGTTTTACTTTGATTCGCAATATGTAACTCTAAGGTCTTTTTACTTTGCTTAATTAACTTTTTGGCTTTGCGTCGTAGCTCTACAAATTTCACCCGTTCTTAGTCATTTTGTGAGGATTTTAATCTATCATTAGCAAATTTTTAGCAAGCAGGCAGTTTGAAATATCTTTATTCCACCATTTGGGCTTATTATTATGGCCTGGACGCCGTATTTTCGATGGTATGCAGTCTTGCACTGCTTTTAGGTAAGTGGTTTCGAATAACTTCCAAGATGTATTTATGTCGTTATTGTTAATTAAAAAGCTCCAGTCAGTTTCTTTAAACATAGCTCTAAGTTTATGGAAGTTTGCTTTCTTGAAATTAGGGACTTTTTCGATGCTACTATTTGGTTCGTTACTAGTAAACTTTAAAGTGAAAGTTATCGTACGATGGTCGCTGTTACTGAATTCATCACCAACATTCAAATTCTCTATCAATTCTTCTTTTGTTGCAAGTACAATGTCAAGAACGTTATTACCACGGGTCGGCGTTCGAACAAATTGATAAAGCGAACTCTCTTGCAAGTTCGTATACAAGTCATGTCCGGAGTGTGAAGTAAGAGTATCGCCCCACTTGGTCACAGGTAAATTAAAGTCGCCAAAAATTACGGTATCTTGTGAGTTACTTACATCTGCAATTTGTTCGTAAATTTCTCGGTCAGTTTGCACTGATTGAGCTGGAGGTCTGTATATTAACGCAAGTATTAATATTAATATTAATATTAAGCGAGGTGGACGGACAGAGGGGGAGAGGTAGACCGAATATGAGGTGGAAGGATGGAGTGAGGAACTACATGAACGAAGGCGGTGCTGGTTGGGGGGAGGGGCGTCGACTGACTGGACACAGAGGTGCATGGGGGCGGTTCGTTCGTGGCCACCCCTTCGGGGATCACGGCGTCAGGCAATAGATAGATAGATAGATTATTTTTGTACCTTTATTATTCTTTATTAGCACAAAAGATGTGTCGACGTTCACAATTTGAGGTTTTGACACGAGGGTCGGGTTAAGACTTTCTTTGATATAAAATAAAACGCCACCTCCATTTTTATTTATTCGGCTGTTCTCAAACTGTGGTAAACTATCAATGGAAGTTAAATATTACTAAGCTATAATGAATCAAATAAAATCAATCTAAATGAATACTCTATATCTAAATTGAATTAAATCTGAAACAAGCTAATTTATATCCAAAGGTCTCACATAATAAATGTATATAATTATAGGGTAAGGTTATAAGGGTTAATATTAGCCAGGAATTAACTCACCAATAGTTCCACGTGGCAATGAGGCAAGGGAGAACGTTTTACCCAATATGGTGGTGGACAATGGGGAACGAGACTTCGGTCCCGAGACACGAGTCAAGTTAAAGAAAGAATAAATGATTACATGGGAATGGACATGAATATTATGCTTATCTATCAGTCAGTCATGATGTCGATGAGAGCGTCGTGATGGTGTAGCTGTGTGTATTGCTGTATGTGTATTGTGATTAGAGGCACAAAAGCACGATCAACTGAGGGCGGAAAATTAGATGTTAACTGGTTGGTGTTCGTGAAGGCTCTGGCGTACCTCAAAAGCACACCTTGCTGCCTTGGCAAACCGCCAGGAGCCCAAATTATCGTACCGCATTTAGGTTGCTCTATACGATAAATTATATTAATATATACGATAAATTCATATATACTACATAAGACCATGGCAATATTGCTTAATAGCATATTAGGCCTTTTATAACTCAACTTATTTACAATCTTACAATATACGATCCACTCGTCCTACGTCGTGCTGTAGGAGAGATCGTGACGTCACAGAGACACACAAGATCACAAAAGAGTCATATTCTATCGTATTTATACGATACACTCCCCCCACAAAAAAGACCTGAACCCCACCTTAAACCCAAAGTTGCCCAGAGGCCATCCTCTGACGCCACAAGTCGACGGCGCCAGCAGCAGCGCGTCTGGGACGCGTCCCGGTCCGAGAATGATCACCATCAGTATGAGGTGAGTCGTTCCTTTAAGAATCCTCGGACCCAGCAACAACAGGTGGAGCCTCAGATTGCAATGCGGAATCGAGCTCCAAAGCGTACAAACGTGCGATAGGACGAACAGTAGTTCCAGTGGCTGTCTTTAATAGCGCCACCCGCTCTACAGAGTCTGCCCCCTTGTATACCTCCAATACGCGGCCCAATTTCCAGTATAAACGAGGACCATCTTCTTTAATTAAAACAACTTCACCAACTGTAGGTGCCGTTGGTCTACCAGAGGGAGTAACACTCCTTTCCCTCAATGCTAGCAGATATTCACTAATCCACCGTTTCCTAAAATCCTCGATTATCCTGGATATATACTGGTATCTCTTAGACACCGCTACCTCAGAGTACAACGAGGGATCCTCTAACTCTACTATGGATTGGAAATCAGATGGAAACGCAGTCAATGGTTTTCCATATAGCAAGTGAGCTGGCGTTAATGGTAGTGGTTCTTGCAGGTCGGTGTACACGTATGTAAGCGGGCGATCATTCACGACTGCCTCTATCTCTGTGAGGACTGTCGTCAACTCACTCTTCTTTAATAGAGCACGTCCTACAAACCGCTCTGAGTCCTGACTTTACTATGCCGACACACCGTTCCCACATTCCACCAAACCAAGGTGCCTTAACTGGAATGAACCTCCATTCGCACTTTTTCTCTCCCAAAAAAGTGATGATAGTAGGATCACTACTCATATCCTTTAGATATTTTGATGCTTGGACATAAGTGGGAGCATTGTCGCTAAGAATGAGTTGAGGGAATGAACGACGGGCACAAAACCGTCTGAACGCCAGCATAAATTCTTCGCTAGACATATTATCACATAGTTCTAGGTGTACTGCTCGAGACGTCGCACAGGTAAACAATAATATATAAACCTTCTCACTCTCCCTCGTCTTCAATGCCCCTGTGTAATCTAATCCTACCGCTTGGAAAGGTTCTACATGCTTTACACGGCATTCAGGTAGGGGTGGAGCTGGTCCAGTTGCATATGGTTTACCCTTTAGTCTCTGGCATATTACACACTTTCTCACTACGCGTCGAGCTACTTGTCGAACTCTGGGTATCCACCATGTGAGACGTAAATTTGATATAATATGACATACCCCGTAGTGTTTTACTTCCCTATGTGCACGTATGATCAATAGATCAGTAACGTGATGTCTTGTTGGCATAAGTATAGGTCGGTTTGTGCCGTCTGGTACACCCGACCACTTCAGGCGACCCTCACACCTGATGAGGCCATTGTCTAGGTGCAACCTTAGTTGACGCACTATATTAGGCATTAATGTCTTATTCGAGCCTTTCAAGGATTCTAATTCATTGGAAAAGGTTTCTACTTGAACCCATTTGATCAAAGTTACTTCAGCTGCTTTAAATTCACGAGCATCAATGTTGTGACCCCTGTTGCAGAGTTGGCCCGTTACTTTAAGCTTAAGATTGGATACATATCGCAACACCCAAGCTACAACTCTGACTAGTTTATTATAGTCACCGAATCTTGCCCACTTTATGATAGGACCCGGTGGCTCATTTGGTTGGGCTGTAACTGCCACTGTTTCCAGTGGCAGAAGTCCCTCACCAACAGCATGCCATATCGTCCATTCACTTTCATGGAGCAGCCACTTTGGACCATGCCACCACAATTCGGACTTCATTAACTGGCTAGCCGTTATACCCCTAGTTATGAGATCACTAGGGTTTTCCTTTGTATTTACATAATGATAAGCAACGTCTGGCAAAAGGGCTCTAATCTCATCTACCCTATTCCGCACATAAACTGGCAGAGACTTCTTGCTATGTATCCAGTTGAGTGCGACCTGACTATCGCACCATACGTGAACGATTTCAATATTTAATTCGCTCTCGTATGCTGCGCGTACATGTTGCACCAGACGTGCTAATAGCAGCATGGCAGTCAATTCCATTTTAGGGATAGTTACCTTTTTAACCGGGGCTACTTTGGCCCGGGCTGTAACTAAATGTGCCCCAAATGAAGTAACAACATATATGGCTACCCCGTATGCCGTGGCGCTAGCATCGCAAAACGTGTGTAACGTAACGTCACCGAACGCCGCCACTTTACGAGGTATAGGTTTAGTACATAGGATGGCATATTCATTCAACAACAATGTCCCTTGGTCATTCAGGTCCTCGGGCAAACTGTCATCCCATCCTATTTTACGTCTCCAAACTTCCTGCATTAGAATCCTAGCTCTTATGGTAACAGGTAATGCTAGACCCAAAGGATCAAAAAATTGCGCAACTTTGCTCAACAGACTTCTTTTGTGTGCGCTCCTGTCTGCTGAGCAAAAGACCTTGTTTGAAAAGTTAGTATGTCATGTTTAGGTTGCCAGATCATCCCCAAATTTCTGGACTTTTCCTGGTTAAGAGATGCCGTACCATCCACCTGTATTAAACTCTGAAGATCTTCACTATTAGTAACCCACTCGCGGAGAAATAGATGTGCATCCGCAAACAATCTGCATGCTTGCCAGTATGCATACAACAAATCATCTTGACTATCGCTAGTACCCTGCAAATTGTCAATGTATAATCCGCGAGATAGTTTACTTGTGTCCTCATGAGTGTCAGCTAGATGTTTTCTGATTGTGGCATTTAACAAAAACTGCGAGCAAGTGGCCCCAAAGAGTACAACCCGAAAACGGTATATTATGATGGGACTTTCAGAGTCGCTAATGTCGCTGAACCAAAGAAAGCGGGTAACATCTCTATCTTCCTCCTTTAGCTTGACCATCAAGAATGCTTTCTCGATGTCACTGGTATAGGCGTACTTTCCCAGCCTAAACCGCAATAGATGTTGGGACAGGTCCGACACCATGGACGGACCTGTCAACAGGCAGTCATTCAGACTGGGTTGTTGACCTTGGTGGGCAGAACAGTCATACACCACCCGTATTGGTGTGGTGACGCTGTCTTTCTTTACCCCATGATGGGCCAGATAGTGAACCCTACCCTTCTTACACGGTTCCTTGACATCGACTCTCTCAATAAAACCCCTATCCTCATAACTCCGAAATACATCGTCATACGCCTGGCGCGTGCTCGGTTCGTTAGACAATTTCCGCCGCAATGCGCGCAAGCGACCTAATGCCAAACCATAGTTGGTAGGTAGGCTTATCTCACTGTTCTTCCAAGGTAAACTAACTTTATATTGCTTGTCTGAGGCACAGTAGCACACAGACTCGTCAAACCTTTGTAGCGCAACTTCCGAGTCATAATCAGTCTCCATAGGATTAATGCCTATGTGATCCAATCTCCACAGTCGTTCCAGGTCGAACTCGGCAGCCATCTTAGGGTCACTAGGTTGGGAATCCTCCCTTCCCAACTCCTCTGCCGCGGTTACATTGACTCTATATATCGAGACCGTGTCGACCAGGACCTTTGACTGTGTAGTATGCACCTTTCCGCTCATGCAGTATCCAAATTTAGTGGAGATTAAAATTACACCACACATCTTTTTAAATCCAGGGTATACTACTTCATAATAATGATCCACACCAAGTAGAACATGCACCTCACTCTGATTTCCCATGGGATCTGACAAGTTAACCCCTTTGCTACGTAATGCGTGTTCCACCTTCTTCACACCCACAGATACATATTCTGGTAGGGTGTCTACTACGATACAAGTCATAAAGTACCGGTTTTTACGATAGAAATATGAAATCTCCGCTATCTCGTAGTCTTGTTTATCAGTAACCCCTGTGAAGCCCTGTAATCGAAGAGTCTCAGCCCCTACGATTCGGTGCTTCAGTCCCACTAGTACGGACCTCTTTATAAAGGAACGTTGAGACCCTTGATCTAGAAGTACCCGACAAACTTTGTTACTGTCATTACCTTCCATGGGAATCTGTATTGTGGGCAATATAGTGGTGTCTTGCGTGCTACCTAGTGCCACAGTTGTAGTACCCTCATTTTTGACGTCTTTGACTTTATCTGCAGTAGGACACAACTTATCAAAGTGATGTCCTTTGCAGTGCCGACAGGGCCTTAAGTATGTAGCAGTACATTGTCCCTGCTTACCATGTTCCCCACTTAGACAACCTACACATAGCTTCAATCTTCTCGCCTGTGCTAGTTTTGTCTCATTTGTCGGGTATTTTACACAGAAACTCCATTTATGTTTGTTGTTACATAGCTTACATAGAATCTGAGCAGGTTTCTTATACACACCCTCTTTCTTTACTTTAGTCCCCACTGTCATGCTTACTGTTCCCCTCTTCTCCACATTCTCACTCCCTCCCGACACATACATTCTCCCTTTGTTCAACTGTAGATTATTGATCTCCTTACTGAACTGAGTTTTGAATTCCCCCAGCTCAAATGATCTTACCTTATCAAGTATTGCCATAGGAAGCTTCTGACGCAAGATAATGACTATCATTTCCTGCGTGGTAAGCCCTAGGGTATCTAGCGATCGAGTATGGCACTCCATATTTGCCCTGAAGTTTGTCAACTCATCAACCTTATACTGTGGTTCTGCGAGCCCCAACAAGGCAACGACATGGGCCATCTTCAACTGCTCTCTATCCCCGTATGTGGACTCTAATAAGTGTACCGCTTCAAGATAACTACCACCTACTACTGCAAAACCCTCTATTAAATGTAAGGCCTCTCCTTCCATTTGTCCCTTCAGATAGTGAAACTTGCGGACATTATCCAAAGAGGATTCATGAACCGTAGATCGAAATACGTCCCAGAAAGCTAACCACTCGGTCAACTTGCCCCCAAATGTAGGAAGATTGAGCTTTGGGAGGTGTACAGTATGTTTTGGGTCAGCCCTTCTATGGGCCTCATTATCGCCTCCCTTCTTACTCGCGATTGCACGCTGTAATAGGTACTTCGCTCTAAAGACAGGTTCGTCATAGAGGGCGCGATTATCACACTCTGTAACAATCTCTTCCTCCTCTGTCATGGCAGCCACAATCACCTCACTCAGAGCCGTAATACGACCGTGGGTAACCTGGACGTTTTCTAATCTAGCCTCCAATTCCTCTAGTTCAGCAGTAGTGATGAAAGTGTTGACGTCCACAATTAGCCTATTTATTACTCCCCGAAGTCCCGCCCTTTGATTTTTAGGGGCTTTGTTCAGCACCCCACTAGACGGTGTCTCTTTACCGTTTTTATCCATTTTGCTTGCGAGCCTATAGGCTATGTATCTAAATATCACGTCACAAAAACAACGGCCAAATAATAGGCTACTTAAGAGACGCCAACCGGCGGACTTCTATGTTATGGAGAAAAAACAGTACACTATATAGCAATACCTACTAATGGATCATATTGAACAAGAAAAAATGTTAGGTCAGGTCATATGTCACAGGAAGTCTGAAACGGAAAAGAAAATTATTGGGGAAAGATGATGGGTGGGATGCAGGACTTAGGCAGGCACAACGATGTGACCCTGCATTCCGGCTCTAACCATCGCTTGGCTAGCCTTGCCAGTTTATCATAGAGTTGTTCCTGCATCCTGTTATATGTCCCCTTGTTCATTGCCTTAAAATCCCTTACTGGTAGCTAATTCCCGGGTCTGGGCACCAATGTGGTAAACTATCAATGGAAGTTAAATATTACTAAGCTATAATGAATCAAATAAAATCAATCTAAATGAATACTCTATATCTAAATTGAATTAAATCTGAAACAAGCTAATTTATATCCAAAGGTCTCACATAATAAATGTATATAATTATAGGGTAAGGTTATAAGGGTTAATATTAGCCAGGAATTAACTCACCAATAGTTCCACGTGGCAATGAGGCAAGGGAGAACGTTTTACCCAATATGGTGGTGGACAATGGGGAACGAGACTTCGGTCCCGAGACACGAGTCAAGTTAAAGAAAGAATAAATGATTACATGGGAATGGACATGAATATTATGCTTATCTATCAGTCAGTCATGATGTCGATGAGAGCGTCGTGATGGTGTAGCTGTGTGTATTGCTGTATGTGTATTGTGATTAGAGGCACAAAAGCACGATCAACTGAGGGCGGAAAATTAGATGTTAACTGGTTGGTGTTCGTGAAGGCTCTGGCGTACCTCAAAAGCACACCTTGCTGCCTTGGCAAACCGCCAGGAGCCCAAATTATCGTACCGCATTTAGGTTGCTCTATACGATAAATTATATTAATATATACGATAAATTCATATATACTACATAAGACCATGGCAATATTGCTTAATAGCATATTAGGCCTTTTATAACTCAACTTATTTACAATCTTACAATATACGATCCACTCGTCCTACGTCGTGCTGTAGGAGAGATCGTGACGTCACAGAGACACACAAGATCACAAAAGAGTCATATTCTATCGTATTTATACGATACAAACATTACATAACCGGGAAGCGAATACTCTGCTAAAAAGTCTCTATCTTGTGTATTGAGCCAAGATTCTGTTATGCCAATCACATCATAATTTTCTGTAAACACTAGTTCCTCTAAATCTGAAAATTTATTGCGTATGCTACGAGCGTTTGCATAGAAAACCTTTAAAGTTGCGGTTTTAGAACTCGCAGAACGTTCTTTCATAGAATTTTTGGTTCTGGTCGGATCTACATTTACATTCATGGCTGTCCTAGGTCCTCGGTCGTTATCCCTGACGGTTTTGAATTTGGGTCGTGTTGGTGGAGCTTTATCCAAATTCGCGGTTCTTGACGGATTAGTATTTAATTCCTTTGTAGATTGCCGTCCTCGCTGTCTTCGGTCCTCCTTCCTGGTTGTCCTGTGCTGAGTCGATTTCTTCTCCGAAAATCCTTCACCGCATCGTTGAGGAGACGCCCAAAACGTGCTACTCCCACCTGGTTCAGATGAACTCCATCGTCCGAAAACAAATAGTCATCGTAGTAGAAATTGTCCCAGGTGTCGACGAATCCCACGTTCTCCTTCCTGCAGAGGTTTGCTAGACAACGATTTGTGCTGGTGGCTATGTTGTAAAATCGGCTCTCTACACCAAGCCGGGGGACGATTCCTGAGACGATGATCCTTGATGACTTCTCCTTAAACGACTTGATCAGCTGCTGGTACTTTAAAAGCAAATCTTCCGACCGGGTTCGCTGTACATTGTTGGATCCAACGTGGATGACGTACATTGTATTAGCAGGGGCCAGCTTTGATACTTCGTCAACTGCTGCAACTACGTCATCCACACCACCACCAGGGATACAAAAACGCTTCCTGGTCTTAGGTGCCCTGGCGCAAAACTCTGTGAGCTGACCACGTATCATCGAGTCTCCCACGAGCCGGACTTCTTCTATTTCCTCTTCGTCATCTGAGTCTGCGAGTATCTGGAAACGGTTTTGACACTCAGTAATCGGTATGTGTTTCCTGGTCTTGGGGCAAACGTTGTTCCTCACGACACGGAAGTTGTCTTGAGGGGGAAGAGAGTCACTATTTGTGTCTTGAGTATCGGAAACATCAGCTGAAGTGGCTACTGTAGGCGTTGAATTGTTGGCAGTTGACGTTGGGGCGTTGGTGGCTGCTGGAGTTGCGGTGACAATTGAAGTTTGTGGCACTCCAACGTTGAGTGTTACAAACTCTTGGAGTGATTCCAGCTTCATGGTGAGGACGTTGATCTTGTTGTAGGCTTCATCTAATTTCACTGTAAAATTCTCTTGTTGCTGGCAGAGCCGGCAGACTTGAAGATCGATAGTAGCAAACATGGACTCACCAAACCTACCGGCGCAGTTCGCACAAGCGCGAGGCATGGTGACAGTCACTTTCTTCAGATCACTTCACTCACTTAAAAAACAATTCACTCACTTTAAAACACTTCACTCACTTTAAAAACACTTCAATCACTTCAACCGAAAACAAATATGCTGAAATACGCAGAAATAGGTTATCAGGGGTGATAGCCTAACCGAAAACAAAAATGTTGAGATACGCAGAATTAGGCTTCCAGGGGCGATAGCCTAACCAAAAGTTTTTTTAAAAATTGAAATACGCAATAATAGGCTACCAGCGTTGAATAGCCTAACAAAATATAATAAAATTGAAATTCGCAGAAATAGGCTACCAGGTGTGATAACCTAACCTTAAACAAATATATGTATAACAGAATATGTAACTAAATATACAATTCACCAAATAGAGATTATATAAAAATAAAGTGTGACTGCACACAAGGGGTTAATATACTGTGTCAACAGATGGCCCTGGTGTCACTGTAGCCTAGTAAAGCAGTAGCCTACTCTTTTTAGATAAAAAAGTGTATCAGTCAAAGGTTATTACAAGATCGTGCAAGCAACAACTAAAATTACAGATATATATATAGCTACAGTAGGATACTAAATACAATATCTACAAGAGTTAATAATAAAACAGATTGGCTGGCTATAGGCTAGGCTAGGTTTGGGTTATGTTAGGTTAAAAGCTTGGCAGGTTGGGTTAGGCTAGGTTAGTTTGTACAAATACCACCCTTAGCTTAAAGTAAAATCACTCTGAGGAGAAAAAGTCAAGAATATATCTAGGGGGAAAAGATAAATGAATGCACTTAAATTTGGTACAAAATTTGCTGGAATTTAATATGTATAATCCCCCAAAAAGGTTTGTTTACAAAATGGCGTCGGCGTTAGTCTCTGTAGGCAGGTTTGTTAGTAAACAATATTGTTTATTAGCAAATTAATATGCAAAGCTTTACTTACATACAAGGCAGTTAAATAGATACTTACTACAGTAGGTAATGGGTAAAATTAGGGGCTACGATTTTATATAAAATAGTAATAAGAGAGCGTTTGTTTACAAAGCAAAACAAAACAATAGATGGCGCTAGTGGCGCCCTGTCCGAGCAGGAGTCTTGTGATAAACACAAAGTTTATCAGTCAATACACAGCGAAATATCGTGCAGTGTTACTTACTAAGCTACAGGATGGTTAAACGTGCTCTTAACCACCTTTCATGCACAAGAATGAAGAGGATGAGTAGTTAATACTCAAATTATGATCGATATCGTGAGAGCGTTGACAGAGCGTCTGCAGCGTCTGGTGGTAGCACGGGGTATCGTGCGGGGTACGGGGTACGGGGTATCATCTCGGGGGAGATGGGTTGTTTTTCCAGACCCCCTTCTCCCTCATGTTTAGCCCCATTAGTTTTTAGATTGTATTATGTTTGCCCATTGTTTTATCGATTTTAAGACCTTTCGCACAATTTATTTGTAAATATTAAGACTTTTCGTGTTATTTAGGTGTCGATTTTTCCCCCGGCGAACGATAGTGAGCCTGTAATTTCGGAAGAACCGGCCGGAGCACTTTTCTACCGAAAAATGTACAAATTAATCTACTAGGAGGATCTAATAGATGTTTTTTCAGTTTGATGGAGGTCTAAGGAGGAAATTAGAAAATTAATTAATACATGAAAACATTGACCAAAAAGTGAAAGGGATGCATGTTTAAAATAAATGCTTCTGTGAGTGTGAGGCTGCCAGTGTGTTAGTCTATGAGTGTCAGTGTGAGGTTATGTGTTTCGAGTACGATTGTAAGAGTTATGTGTACTTACTGTATATACAGTATGTGAGGTGTGAATGTTAGTGTGAGGCAAAATGATCAGTGTGTGGTATCATTATGAGTACTATAAAATATAAATGTGAGTGTTAAAATAAAAGTACGAGTGTGAAACAAGTACTATACTCAGTTTAATTTCATCTGATGGTAAATTGAAACCCTTAGCAGCTAATTTATCGATACTTAATGGAAAAATATGAAGCTACTCTGTCTGCTTCATATTTAGACCAAGTTTATATAATTAGCCCCATATTTTACTACAAAACCTTCACAATAACTGAGAAATATGAAGCTACTCTGTCTCTGCTTCATATTTAGACCAAGTTTATATAATTAGCCCCATATTTTACTACAAAACCTTCACAATAACTGAGAAATATGAAGCTACTCTGTCTCTGCTTCATATTTAGACCAAGTTTATATAATTAGCCCCATACTTCACTACAAAACCTTCACAATAACTGAGAAATCTTGATGCCGGAACTATGCATTTTACCGCCAGTTGAAAAGAAACAGGGTATAGTGTAAGATACAGTATATATATGAGTGAGAGATATATGTACTAGTGTGATATATAAATATGAGAGTGAGATATAGGTATGAGTGAGAGGTATGTGCATGAGTAAGTGAGTGTATATTGTTTCTTGCCTCAGAAACTGTGTTATTTATTTATAACAACATTGACCACACTGACCTAGCTTGTGTGAAGGACCCTGGAAGACTGAAAGTGTGTGGTCTGATTGTGAGTGTGTGGGGTTGATTGTGAATGCGAGGTTTGTGAGTGTGAGTGTATGTGTGTGGTTTGATGATTGTAAATGTGTAAAGGTGAGTGTACGGTTTAATGGGGTTCAATTGGTCAGATGTGAAACTATGAGGAATTACTTTAAGGGGCTAGTGGCTGTTTTTTTTGGTCTATTAATTTATGTATTCATATATTTTTTAGTTTCCTTGTAAGACCTCCCTTAGAAAAACTTAGAAAAACACCCCCTAGAATACCTAGATAATCCTTCAAGATAGATTTGTGAATGTTTTTGGTAGAAAAATGTAATGCCAGTTCCTTTTATAAATACAGGCTCGCTATCGCTCGCCAGGAAAAGATCGACACCGAAAGCACGATAGGTCATAAAATTACCAACTAAATGGAGCTAAAGGTGTTAGGTTAAAATCGCCAAACTAATGGGCCGAACGTCTTAAATTTTCCAAACTAATGGGGCTAAACACGAGGAAGAAAGGGGTCTAGAAAATCGACCCATATCCCCTTAATTGTATAATGTAAATATTAATGCAAGGTATGATTTTGAGCGTTGAGTAATATTGTAAGTGTAAGGTAGGGAAGATGTATGGGATTTTGAGGGGGAGATGTGGTAAGCATGAGAGTGTGGGTTTGAGTGAAGCTTAAGACATCATGGCATTACGATTGTGAGTTTCTGTTAGTGTGTTAGTTATTATAGTGTGCGAGCGTGTGCTTGAGATTATGAGTGATGTATGAGTATATTGTATGTATATACTCAGGCACATACCCGTAACTGGGGGTGGCCGACTCAAGACAGAGCTCGAACAGAAACAACATTGAAAGTTCCAATTCTTAAGGTTCGGAACCACTTTCGCATTGCCTCGCCCCTTACTCTGTCTCGTCTAGTAGGTGAACTTTACAAGGGCAGGAGGAATCCTCCTCATTAATTTACAAGGGCAGTAGGAATCCTCCTCATTAATTTACAAGGGCAGGAGGAATCCTCCTCATTAATTTACAAGGGCAGTAGGAATCCTCCTCATTAATTTACAAGGGCAGGAGGAATCCTCCTCATTAATTTACAAGGGCAGGATGAATCCTCCTCATTAATTTACAAGGGCAGGAGGAATCCTCCTCATTAATTTACAAGGGCAGGAGGAATCCTCCTCATTAATTTACAAGGGCAGGATGAATCCTCCTCATTAATTTACAAGGGCAGGATGAATCCTCCTCATTAATTTACAAGGGCAGGAGGAATCCTCCTCATTAATTTACAAGGGCAGGAGGAATCCTCCTCATTAATTTTTCGATAAGAAGTTTCACCCTATTTAGGTGTCGATTTTCTCAGCGCGAGTAATATCGAAAAATACACAAATTTAGCTGAGTGGGTAGAAGTGTGTGAAGAATGTACAGTGAAGAGTATAAATGTCAATGTACCCATTTGAATAATTATTGAACGCAAAATAAAAAGGCTTTATTAATTATAGCCCATGTGTTTCAAAACTTGGCTTAATAGGTTCAAAGATTGAAATTGGTGTAATGATATACTGCATACGCTGAGTACTGTACACTCTAAGACATACGCTGAGTACTGTACACTCTAAGACATACGCTGAGTACTGTACACTCTAAGACATACGCTGAGTACTGTACACTCTAAGACATACGCTGAGTACTGTACACTCTAAGACATACGCTGAGTACTGTACACTCTAAGACATACGCTGAGTACTGTACACTCTAAGACATACGCTGAGTACTGTACACTCTAAGACATACGCTGAGTACTGTACACTCTAAGACATACGCTGAGTACTGTACACTCTAAGACATACGCTGAGTACTGTACACTCTAAGACATACGCTGAGTACTGTACACTCTAAGACATACGCTGAGTACTGTACACTCTAAGACATACGCTGAGTACTGTACACTCTAAGACATACGCTGAGTACTGTACACTCTAAGACATACGCTGAGTACTGTACACTCTAAGACATACGCTGAGTACTGTACACTCTAAGACATACGCTGAGTACTGTACACTCTAAGACATACGCTGAGTACTGTACACTCTAAGACATACGCTGAGTACTGTACACTCTAAGACATACGCTGAGTACTGTATACTCTAAGACATACGCTGAGTACTGTACACTCTAAGACATACATCGTGGCTATTTTTTCAAAACTATCCCAAATCGAAAGGAATCATCTTATTCATTCTTTACCTAAAATATATATATATATATAAATATATATATATATATATATATAATATATATATATATATATATATATTCTAGCTGAGGTATTCGGCGCGGCCCAGGTAAAAATCGCTTAAAACCTGTTCTGGAACCCCCTTAGTATGCATGTCAAGTATGGGCTCTCCATCTAGAAAACAGGAGGTGGGTGGGGCTCCCCCCCCCCCAGCTTAAAACCCATTTTGGCACCCCTTTAGTATGCATGCCAAGTATGGGCTCTCCATCTTGAAAACTGAGGGAGTAGTTAATGAACAAATAGACAGAAAGTGCCTTTTATATATATACAGTATATATATATATATATATATATATATATATATCAGAGGTTCGTTTTGCTGTTCAAAGGTTCATAATGGGCCAGGATTTATGTGTTAGAGTGTACATAAGGTGCGGTTGTGTGGGATATCAAAGAGGTTATTAATATGAAGTTTGAATTGCTCATGAATATGAAATGTGAGTTATGTTAATAGCTTAGTTTGTGGGTGTGATGACAATATCTGTGGGCTATCATTATCATCATTATCACTACCATCATTATCATTATCACCATATGTATACCTTTCGTTAACATAATCACCATTATCATCATCATCACCATCATTATCATCATTATTATAATTCTCATCGTCATCATCATCATCACCATTATCATGTGAAGCATTACCGTCACCATCATCCCTTCATCCTCATCATCATCATCATTGTCATCATCATTACCATCATCATCATCATCTCTTCTTCCCTTCACATAAGCTTCTTCATATTCATCCTCCTCCTCTCCTCCTCCTCCTCCTCCTTCCATTCTTCCACCCCTCAATCCTTCCTCCTCCTCCTCCTCCCCCTCCTCCTATTCCTACTCCTCCTCCCCCTCCCCATATTCCTCCTCCTCCTCCACCCTCCCCCCCCCCCCTCCTCCTTCATCTCGTCCTTATAGTGTGAGCTGTGAGTTGCAAGTGAGAGTGAGTGTGTTTGATGGTAGAGGTGGTGTGTGTTTAAGTGCGGTATAAACAAGCAAGAGGGGGGGACTGGGAATAATGTGTGTGAGTGTGTGTCTTTGATGAGAGAGAGAGAGAGAGAAGGAGATAGGGAGAGGGAGAGGTAGGGGGGGGAGAGAGAAAGAGGGGAAATAAATGAATATATGTATAGACATTAATTTCCACGAGAGAGAGAGAGAGAGAGAGAGAGAGAGAGAGAGAGAGAGAGAGAGAGAGAGAGAGAGAGAGAGAGAGAGAGAGAGAGAGAGAGAGAGAGAGAGAGAGAGAGAGAGAGAGAATGTATATATATCTCCTGCTATGAAATATTAGCTTATCCAGGAAATGTGTGGAGAAAAAAAAAATATATTATTATATTGGTATGTATATGTCTGGAGAGAGAGAGTTACATATATACACAGACTACACAGACCTTGCGGTCCCTACTAGGTAGTCCGGACTTAATGCTAAATTAGAATTTGCTACAAAGTGGAAGGCAAGGATATCAAAGCAGAAGGCACAAAAATAGTTCTTGGGAGAGATATTGTTTTACACAGATTTACATAGATACACTGACCACACAGACCTTACGATCCCAGCGAGGTGGTCAGGACTTAATTCTAGTAGAGATAGCTAACCCGAGAATAAAGGACAGTGGAAGGAGAGAGAGAGCGAGAGAGAGAGAGCATACCTGTAGGCAGAGCTGTCAAGGGTAGCCACTTTATACACATACAGTATACTATAACAGGATGTTGAAAAGGCTTGTCTTGTATATATATATATATATATATATATATATATATATATATATATTTATATATATATATATTCTGTATATATATATATATAAATATATATATATATATATACTGTATATATATATATATATATATATATATATATATATATATATATACTGTATATATATATATATATATATATATATACTGTATATATATATATATATATATATATATATATATATACTGTATATATATATATATATATATATATATATATATATATATATATATATATATATCTTACATGCCCCAGTCAGAATATATTTTAATGGATTGCCTGCAGGTAAAATATATCCAAAACTCTCTAATCTCCTACTTTTCCTATTGCCATCATCATCATCATCATTAAAATATAATTATGCCTTATGTATACTTTGGAATGTTGGTCTACAAATGGGTGATGGATATTTCCAGATTCTGAAAGGGGTAGTGGTTCTTAAAAAAAGTGTATTGATATGATGTGGCTATAGAAACTGAGACGCCAACACCGACATTGTAACCTTTAAGGGGAGACTGGCCTTTTGTTTGGTCTATTAATTCATTTATTCATATATTTTTTTAGTTTCCTCCCTAGACCTCCATCAAGCTTAGAAGAACACACCCTAGACCCCCCTTCAAGATAAATTTGTAATTTTTTCGGTAGAAAAATGTCCCGGCCGAAGGCCGATTCCTCTTAAAATTGCAGGCACACTATCGCTCGCCAGGAAAAAATCGACACCTAAAGGGCACGAAAGGTCGTAACATTTACAACGAAATGGGGCGAAAGGTGTTAAAATCGCCAAACTAATGGGCCGAACGTCTCTTAATCTCAAAACTAGTGGGGCTAAAACATTAGGGAATAGGGGGTCCAGAAAAACGGTCTGCCTCCCCTTAACTTTATCTTCGTGGATGTTTGTGATTGTGTGTGTGTGTGTGTGTGTGTGTGTGTGTGTGTGTGTGTGTGTGTGTGTGTGTGAGTTTAGCTTCACAGTTATATTTACAACTATAGCTTGTAGGTGTGTGTTGTGTATGTTTAAGGGGAGGCAGACCGTTTTTCTGGACCCTCTTCTCCCTCATGTTTAGCCCCACTAGTTTTGAGATTATAAGACGTTCGGCCCATTAGTGTGGCGATTTTAACACCTTTTGCCCCATTTCGTTGTCAATTTTAAGACCTTTCGTGCCATTTAGGTGTCGATTATTTCCTGGCGAGCGATAGCGAGCCTGCAATATTAAAAGGCACCGGCCTTCGGCCGGGAAATTTTTCTACCGAAAAATGTACAAATTTATCTTAAAGGGGGGGGGGGGGGTCTTGGGGGTGTTTTTCTAATGTTGATGGAGGTCTAGGGTAGAAACTAAAAAAATATATGAATAAATTAATAAATAGAACAAACAAACGGTCTGCCTCCCCTTAACCTTGTGTTTATATTATCATACTTTTGTGTGTGTATGTATATTTATGTGTACATGTGTATACTTGTGTATATTTGTACAAGTGTGTGTGCATACATGTATAAGTATGTATGGGTATAATTGTGTATAATATATGTATGTGTATGTATGTTGTATAATTATGTGTGGTGTATATGTATGGGTGTGTATATGTATGTACAGTAAATGTGTATGTGTATGTGTATATGTATGTGTATATGTATAGGTGTGTATATGTATGTACAGTATAATATGTGCATGTGTGTGTCTATGTATATATATGTATGGCTGTATACTTTGTTTCCCTTCTAATAGTACATTATTAGCTATAAGTCATTTTACTGACAAAATAATATATGCATACCGTATGATGTTTGTGTAATTATATATAGTGGTTAGTTTTTGGTCTATACAGTTACATATTTATTTATGTTCTGTTTTTATTTATTTTTTGTTTCCTAGCTAAACCTCAATCACGCTTAAAATATAACCCCCTAGACCCCCTTTCAAGATCAATCTGTACATTAGTCGGTATATAAATGTCTCGGCCAAAGGCTGGTTCCTCCTGAAATTGCAAGATTGCTATCGCTCGCCAAGAAAAATTTAACATTTAAATGGCACAAACGGTCTGTATATCTATAAGAAAATGGGGCGAAAAGTTGTGAAATCACCAAACTAATGGAACGAGCGTCTTAAAATCTCAAAGCTAATGGGACTAAACATGAGAGAGAAGAATCAACTAGCTCCCCCTTAAGGGAAGGCTTTTAGTGTGTTTCCTAGACTTCCATCAAGCTTGAAATTACACCCCCATGACCCCCTTTCAAGAAAAATTTGTACATTTTTCGGTAGAAAAATGTCCCGGCCGAAGGCCGGTTCCTCTTAAATTACAGGCTCGCTATCGCTCGCCAGGAAAAAATTGATACCTAAATGGGACGAAAGGTCTTAAAAGTGACATAAGGGGTGAAAGTTCTTAAAATCGCCAAACTAATGGGGCGAACGTCTTAAAATTTCAAAAGCAATGGGGCTAAACATGAGGGAGAAAGGGGTAAAGAAAAAAATCCCTCAAGTGGAAATCTCCCCTTAAGCTTCACTTTGGTAGTCGACGGAGCACTCCAATGATGTTATTATAAAATGAGACTTGGAACACGGTAATACTCTTAATAAGGCTCGGACAGAAAAACTATATATTTCCTACGTTAATTATTGTGTAATCTGATTATGGCCTAATAAAGAATTTCAATTTTAATTATATTTGAACTCTGGCCGGACCAGAAAGAGTATTTTATATATATCTATCTAGCTATGCAGTGTAATAATAATAATGATAATAATAACAATAATAATATAACATATATATATATATATATATATATATATATGTTTCTAATCTCTCAGTGGGGTTCGAACCGCCGACCGTCAGAACGATAGCCGACGCTTTAATCAACTACACCACGGCAGTGGTGATAGCGTCGGCTATCGTCCTGACGGTCGGCGGTTCGAACCCCACTGAGAGATTAGAAACATTTAGTGGCTCACGTGTATTTGTGATATATACTCAACGAGTCAACATATATATATATATCTATATATATATACAGGTATATATATATATATGAATTATTTTCAGCACACAATGACTCCACTATCACTACCGGTATATACATGGAATCCCCTTACCACCTATACAAACACATATACCCTTTACACCCAACGGCGCTTGAAGTACTGTAGGTTGTGATCTTGTGATAGTGATGCATAAAACATCAATTTTAAAAGAATTATCTTTATAACCGATGAGTGATTGGAAGGCGTGGGATGTGAAAGGCGGAGGAATATATATACAGTATAACACTGTCTACCCACCACTTTGCTGCTGAAGGGGAAACAAAAAGAAAAAATAAGAAAACGAGCAAAGAAAAAACCCCTAAAAACTCCAATGAAAGATACAAAAAATGCAAAACAAATATGAAAAACGAGCAAAGAAAAAAACATAAAACACTCAAATGAAAGATAAAAAACATGCAAAAAGTAAGATACAGAACAAAGAAAAAACCCTAAAAAACTCAAATGATAGATTAAAAAAAAATGCCAAAAATAAGGAAAAAACAAAGAAAAACCCCTAAAAAAATAAAATTAAAGATAAAAAAATGCAAACAATAAGAAAAAAAGAAAGAAAAACTCTTAGAAAAACTATAAAGAGAGAAAAAAGACAAAACATATACGGTATATAAATAATAATAAAAAACTGAAGCCTGGAGTGATGAGGAAGAGAAAAAGCTGGGTAACCAAATCTGAGGGCCCGAGGGCAAGGTGGCGGGTTAACAGGATTATTCTGTACACGACTTGTCTGGGAATAACAAAAACAACACCATTTGTCCTTATCCTGTCTGGAAAGAAAATATATAAGGCCTTCCCGTGCTGAACAAATCTGAAAGAAAAGCCTTCACAGACTTCCTTCAAACTAAAATTGTCCACCCAGACCCCTTTCAAGCTAAATGTGTACATTTTTCGATAGAAAAACGTTTCGGACGATTTTATTTTATTTTATATTTTTGTATTTATATATATATATATATATATATTTTTTTTTTTTTTTTTCATGTGTGTGTTACAGGCTCGCTATTACTCATCCAGAATAAAATTGACACCGGATTTACGTGAAAAGTTTTATTATCGCCAAACTAATGGGTAAAAAGTCTTACAATATCTAAACAAATGGAGCGAAACAGGGGAAATCCAAAAAGACCCCCCCTCGGACCAAACAGGGTTAATGTGCTTGAAAATATAATAAATAGAAATACAAGATTATTCCATTCACGATTTTCTCTGGGAATAACAAACACAACACCATTCGTCCTCAACCTGTCTGGAAAGAAAATAGATAAGGCCTTCCCGTAACGAAGAAGTATGTAAAGAAAATGTGTTTGTGATTAATATGTTAGAAAAATATAATAGATAAATAGATAAGATTTTTCTGTACACGACTTTGTTTGGAAATCACAAAAACAACACCATTCGTCCTCAACCAGCCAGGAAAAGACAATATAAGGCCTTCCCGTACCGAAAAGGTCTGAACAAAAATGTGCTTAATGCTATCTGATTCGACGTCTTGGGGGTTATTATAATCATTCATTATTGGGGATTTTGTTGCTTTCGCCATTTTCGATCAATGCATTTTAGTTTGTCTCCTAGGCTAACAAATACGCTCTCCCAGACTTATCAAACTAAATCATGCCCACCAAGATCGCATTAAAGATAAATGTTTACATATTTCAATAGAAATAAGTCCAGGCCGAAGGCTGATTCTAAGATACAGCAAGCTTGGTACAGGGACAAATTCACATAATCGGCCTAAGTAACTCAAATGGTGAAGTAACTAACAACAGAGATGAAGTAATGAAGGTAGCTGAAGACATTTATACTAACCTATTCAGCAGTGAGGACAAATGGTGAAGTAACTAACAAGAGAGATTAAGTAATGAAGGTAGCTGAAGACATTTATACTAACCTATTCAGCAGTGAGGACAAATGGTGAAGTAACTAACAAGAGAGATTAAGTAATGAAGGTAGCTGAAGACATTTATACTAACCTATTCAGCAGTGAGGACAAATGGTGAAGTAACTAACAACAGAGATGAAGTAATGAAGGTAGCTGAAGACATTTATACTAACCTATTCAGCAGTGAGGACAAATGGTGAAGTAACTAACAACAGAGATGAAGTAATGAAGATAGCTGAAGACATTTATACTAACCTATTCAGCAGTGAGGACAAATGGTGAAGTAACTAACAACAGAGATGAAGGTAGCTGAAGACATTTATACAAACCTATTCAGCAGTGAGGACAAATGGTGAAGTAACTAACAACAGAGATGAAGTAATGAAGGTAGCTGAAGACATGTATACTAACCTATTCAGCAGTGAGGACAAATGGTGAAGTAACTAACAACAGAGATGAAGTAATGAAGGTAGCTGAAGACATTTATACTAACCTATTCAGCAGTGAGGACAGGCCGAAAGACATAATTCAGAAATTAAAGATGCAGGTTTAATTTAGTAAGTTTAAATAGGACTGCAGAGACTATCAAGTATAGTCCCTTGATGCAGGCGATTTTGCACTTGATTAACTAGCAAACTTTACACAAAATGTCTGCAATGTTGAAAGGTTCCTAAACCTGGAAAAAGGCCACCATTATTTTCATTCACAAAAAAAAGGAGATGCTAAAGACATGAAAAACTATCGGCCAATTGGTTTGCTTTCTCTTGTGTATACACTGTTCCCAAACATCGTACCCAACCGGATAGGTCGAACACTAAATTTAAATCAGCCAAGAGAACAAGCAGGTTGCCAAGCAGTGGGTACTCGACATCAAATCATATGCAAGTTGTTAACCAAGTAATTGAGAAAACAGATGAGTTCAACAAATCCTTGTGTATGCATTTATAGATTACGAAAAGGCATTTGACTATGTCGTAAAATGTTGCTGTAATGAGATTGATTCTAAAACAAGGAGTAGAAGAATATTATGGGAAGGTTCTGTAAGATATGCAATACATAGCGATGGGACAGCAACAACAAATGCTCCACAAGGAAAGTATGCAAAAATACCAATACATAATAACGTAAGACAGGGCGATACAGTTTCACCAAAATACTGTTCACCGCGTGTCTGGAAGACACATATAAGAATCTTGAATGGTAATAATAAGGGGATAAATGTTAATATAGAATATGTAAGCAACATCCGATTCCCTGATGTTATAGTTAGTTCTTTCCAGCGATTCAGGAGAAGTCTTGCAACACGTGATGCAAGATTTTATAGAAGATCAAAAAAACTTGAAGTAGGGCTGAAAATATATAGAAAGTAAACCATGATTATGTTTAATCATCTTTTGTAACCTCAAAAAAATAAAGATAGAAGATGAGGTGATAGAAGCAGTTGAAAGATACATAAACATACAGCAGGTTGTAAGGGCAAACCTAGATCACTCTAGATAAATCAAGCGAAGGATGGAATGCATTTGCTAAACTAAGCTATACTATAAAAAAGCTACCACTTTTATTAAAAATGAAATTATACATCCAATGTGTCCTTCCTGTACTAATTTATTAATCATAAATTTCGTATACAAGAAAGTGTTTAGAATGTAAACTTAAGCGTGCCCAAAAAGGAATGGAGGGAATAATGTTAGGCATAACTTGGAGCAACAAGAAGAGTGCCTCTTGGATTGAAGAATAAACAAAAGTAGATGATACTCTCATAGCTATATGTATAAAAAGAAGACATGGCCCTGGACAGGTCGTATAATTAGAAGAGATGATAACAGATGGACAACTAGAGCAACAGAATGGGAACCTAGAGATGGAGATAGAGGAAGGGGTAGACAGACAACCAAGCTAGGGATAAGATCCGAAAGTTTGCTGGAGTGGGATGGAACAAGCTAACATTTGACCGGTTAGAGTGCAAACGTTTGGGATAGGCCTTTTTCCTGCTGCTGAGGATGATTTTGTTAACAAGAATGTCTGAAAATAAGAGAAGCAACACCATTCCGTCCTGAGAATGGCTGATAATAGACAAAATAACCCTTCCATTCCTGAGAAAGTCTGAATGCAAGATTAATATGATCATTTCACATTGAACGCATTTGAATATTTCCCTGATTGAGGACGCATTTATACACTATACTCTAGTTATTATTTGCCAATTTTATGCCACTCCTGTTTCATTTGCCTGGCTTCCGCCACTGTTGTTTATGTGCGCCTCCCCCACACAGAGAGCAATTAATCTCACTCTCGCAAACACCTCTTCCTATTCATTTCACTACACTTAAGAGGAGGCAGACCGTTTTTCTGGACCTCCTTCTCCCTAATGTTTAGCCCCACTAGTTTTGAGATTATAAGACGTTCGGCCCATTAGCTTGGCGATTTTAACACCTTTAGCCCCATTTCGTTGTCAATTTTAAGACATTTCGTGCCATTTAGGTGCCGATTATTTCCTGGCGAGCGATAGCGAGCCTGCAATTTTAAGAGTAATCGGCCTTTGGCCGGGAAATGTTTCTAGCGAAAAATGTACAAATCTATCTTGAAGGGGGGTCTAGGGGGTGTTTTTCTAAGCTTTGATGGAGGTCTAGGGAGGAATCTAAAACAATATATGAATAAATTAATTAATAGACCAAACAAACGGCCAGTCTCCCCTTAACAAGCACACCACACTTCTTTCCAACACACCAAAATTACCTCTTATATACCTTGATTTTGGTTCTCTATCCCTCGTTCAACCATGAGGGGGCACTTGTTACAGGCAGCTTTACCTTTTGTCTCCTTCATGCACATACAAAGAAAAACACTTAGGAAGAATTTCTAGGAATCAGAGGGGTAATAATTTTCAATTAATTCTCTACTTACCACAAATTCTTCGTAATATGAATACATTATTTTAATGATAGCCAGAACGAGTATTCAAACGCGTCATTTTTCATTTGATAACATTTTCTGGAAATAGGACTAAAGAACATGATGTATATAATTTGTAAATGTAATATAAAAAATATACAAGAAAAAACATGAAGGCTTCTCATAATAGATAAGTTTTAATACTATCTGATGTGACGTTGTTGTTGTTGTTGTTGTTGTTCCCCAGGCTGTCTGGCCGAACAGCCTCAAGGTCTTGAGCAAGGCCAAGGCCATAAATGAGCGCCCCCACGAAACCCTCCCTGCTTACCACTAACAAAGCCCGGGTGACCGAAGCCACCCCAAGGCAGGGAGCTGAGGAGGGTGCGGAAACGCCTGGGAAACCAAAGCCCCACCCAAGGCCCTGTGCCCCTCAGCAATTTTGAAGGAAAAGTTGAGGGGCAAGGGAAAAATGTGACGCTTTGGCTCCCAATCTGCCAACTTCTAGGTTGGCAGTAGGGAGGTCAATCCACGGAAAAGACGCCGTCACTTGAGATCTAGAAGATATATAAGTAAAAGGAACAGTCAGAGTAAGCTATGGGTATGGCAGGGATCGCTCAGCTCTCACTCTGATAGACCAGCCCATCACCACATGACTAGAACCCAATCCTCTCAGCATCAGCTAGGAAAGGCCCTAGAAAGCCGCCTTTGGCGGGGAGATAGCTCCCCTGTTTCAACTCCTTTCGGGGTTGGGCACCCGTCTGATGTGACGTTTTGTAGGTTGCTATGTAATCATTAATGAGGGGTTTTAGTGCATTTGTTATATTGCTATTTTCGACCAATGCTTTTTTAGTTTACAACCTAGAAAAAACGCCGCCTACCCAGACCCCATTCAAGCTAAAAAAAAAAAAAAAAAATACCTCCCACTGTGTCCTCTGAAAAATACAGATTCGCTATCCTTCGCCCACAATATAATAACACCTGATTGGGGTAACTTTTCTTATAATCGCCGAACACTTGAGGTGCAACGATTTATAATATCCAAGCTAATGGACCTGCGTCACCCCAGATAGGGTTAATATAAGTACATTCTAAATTAACCCTTTGAGAATCATGACGCGTTTTGACAGTTTTGTGGTTATCATTAGACGATTTTATTCAGCTTAAGAAGAACGTGTGGGAGCTAAAGAGTTAATTGAGAATTGTATTTACCTCTTTGATTCCAAAGAGGTTGCCTTTATGGACTTGGAGAAGGCCTATGACAGAGTGGATAGAGAAGGTTTGTGGAAAGTACTTAGAATATACGGAGTAGAGGGCAAGTTGCTGAAAGCAGTGAAGAGCATGTATGAGGGTGCAAAGGCGGCAGTACGTGTGGAGAGTGAGCAGAGCGAGTTCTTTGACCTGAATGTTGGTTTGAAACAGGGGTGTGTGATGTCCCCGTGGTTGTTTACTGTATATATGGATGGAGTTATGAAGAAATACTATCAAGAGCAGTGGATGTTGGTGTATCGCTGAAAAGGGAGGGAATTGAGTGGAAGCTACCTATACTGCTGTTTGCGGATGATACAGTTCTGATGAGTGATAATGAATGGGAGTTGCAGGGTCTGGTAAATGAGTTTGGAACAGTGTGCGAAAAACGGAATTTGAAGGTAAATACGGGGAAGAGCAAGGATATGGTCTTCGAAAGGGGTGAAGTCACAGAGTGTGAGGTGAAGCTGAACGGTCAGGCTATGGAGATTGTCAACTCTTTTAAGTATCTGGGCAGTGTGTTGAGTAAAGATAGGACTATGGATGAAGAGGTGCGGGAGAGGGTACAACAGGGGAAGAGGGTTGTAGGAACGCTAAAAGCAGTAACAAGAAATAGGGTGGTCAGTATGGAAGTGAAGAAGTCCTTGCATGACAGTGTGGTAATCCCGACACTGACTTACGGAAGCGAAGCATGGACGTTGGTTGAGAGACTCAGACCAAGAGTGAGAGCAGTGGAAATGAATTACTTAAGGAGTGCGTGCGGAGTTACATGGAGGGATAGACAGACTAATGAGGAAGTAAGAAGGAGGTGTGGAGGTAGATGTGCTGGAAAGTGTGAAAAGGAACAACTTGAGATGGTTCGGCCATATGGAACGTATGGAAAGCGAGAGAATGACTAAGAGGGTGTACGAGAGCGAGGTGGAGGGACAGAGGGGGAGAGGTAGACCGAATATGAGGTGGAAGGATGGAGTGAGGAACTACATGAACGAAGGCGGTGCTGGTTGGGGGGAGGGGCGTCGACTGACTGGGGACAGAGGTGCATGGGGGCGGTTCGTTCGTGGCCACCCCTTCGGGGATCACGGCGTCAGGCAATAGATAGATAGATAGAACAAACAAATGGTTCAGCTTTGTTTAATGTGTTCAGTTTTATATCAGTTTCTTTCTGTCCAGCGGCTTGTAAATTTTTCCGTTTTAGTTACAGAACATGACAACAATTACTTTCAATGTTGTATTCAAGTATTAGTTTATTTTGTATATTATGAACAGTAGTTTCTTTTGCCGTTCAGATTTATTTCTGTTGAGATTCTAACTTTTTACTATACTACTTCTACTACTACTTCTACTACTACTACTACTACTAGCACTATTAGAAGTGCCTATATTATTATTATTATTATTTTTATTTGTTTTTATATGTGGATGAGGGAGACAAAAGGCAGTACTACTAGGGCAAGAACACAGAATGGGGTCATGAACTGGGAGAGAGAAATACAAATACAGGAACGCAAAATACAGTTTATTGCACACAAGACGTACACAGAATATACAAGCATTATACAATCGGCAATCATATACAGAATAAATACAATAATATTATCCACACAAAGTTGGCCGACCGTGGCAGTTCCTTGTAATGGGGTAGTGCTTGTTTTGGGGGCTATTAATTAGTAAATTAATTTGTTAATTAATTTATCTGTTAGTTTCCTAGCAAGACCTCCATCAAACTTTAAAAAACAAAAATTGATCCCCTTTCAAGATAAATGTGTACATTTTTCGGTAAAAAAAATGTCCAGGTTCCTCTTATAATTACAGGCTCGCTATCGCTCGTGCAGGAAAAAATCGACATCTAAATGGCACGATAGATCTCAAAATTGAAAACGAAATGGAGTTAAAGGTGTTAGAATCACCAAACTAATGGGCCGAACGTCTTAAAATCTCAAAACTAATGGGGTTAAACACTAAGGAGAAAGGGGACCAGACAAACGGCTCATCTCCCCTTAACCTCGCCTAGTGGTACGGTGGCGCTAATAAGTCATGTCTGAGCTGTCATTACGTTTGGCTCGCTCTGTGCTATATTAATGTCTGCCAGATGTTGAAAAGGGTGGAGAAGTGTAGGAGCATGTTTGTATATCTCACTCGAATTGAAAAAATCGTGTTTAGATATTGATGATATCAATTTTTGATGAAAATAAGACTTGGTGCTTCGACGTCACTTATTAGGGCGACTGTACACGCGGTGGTCCTGGCCTGGTGTTTTCTATTGTCTAGGCGGCAGCTTCTCCTTGACCCTTTGTTGTTGACCTGGGCGAGTCTATTCTTCCAAGATAGGGGAGTCTGTTGGGCAAATACTGTGACGGTATCTGCCCAACTTTCTATGGGGGTAATTACAACTTTTATGAACTTAGCAGGGAATTGGCCACTTGCGAGTTTCAGGCTATAAAGAAGTTGGAGCTGTACATATCGACGTAACACAGAAATGCAATAATAATGTAGGTTTCTGATGGATAGAAAGTATGATAAATTTGTTTTTATGTATGTATATATGCAATACAACCATATTATGTATGTACAGTATATATGCAATACAACCATATTATGTATGTACAGTATATATGCAATACAACCATATTATGTATGTACAGTATATATGCAATACAACCATATTATGTATGTACAGTATATATGCAATACAACCATATTATGTATGTACAGTATATATGCAATACAACCATATTATGTATGTACAGTATATATGCAATACAACCATATTATGTATGTACAGTATATATGCAATACAACCATATTATGTATGTACAGTATATATGCAATACAACCATATTATGTATGTACAGTATATATGCAATACAACCATATTATGTATGTACAGTATATGCAATACAATCATATTATGTATGTACAGTATATATGCAATACAACCATATTATGTATGTACAGTATATATGCAATACAACCATATTATGTATGTACAGTATATATGCAATACAACCATATTATGTATGTACAGTATATATGCAATACAACCATATTATGTATGTACAGTATATATGCAATACAATCATATTATGTATGTACAGTATATATGCAATACAACCATATTATGTATGTACAGTATATATGCAATACAACCATATTATGTATGTACAGTATATATGCAATACAACCATATTATGTATGTACAGCATATACTGTATGCAATACAATCATATTATGTATGTACAGTATATATGCAATACAACCATATTATGTATGTACAGCATATATGCAATACAACCATATTATGTATGTACAGTATATATGCAATACAATCATATTTTAGTATGTATATATGCAATACAATCATATTTTAGTATGTATATATGCAATACAATCATATTTTAGTATGTACAGTATATATGCAATACAACCATATTATGTATGTACAGTATATATGCAATACAACCATATTATGTATGTACAGCATATACTGTATGCAATACAATCATATTATGTATGTACAGTATATATGCAATACAACCATATTATGTATGTACAGCATATATGCAATACAATCATATTATGTATGTACAGTATATATGCAATACAACCATATTATGTATGTACAGTATATATGCAATACAATCATATTATGTATGTACAGTATATATGCAATACAACCATATTATGTATGTACAGTATATATGCAATACAACCATATTATGTATGTACAGTATATATGCAATACAACCATATTATGTATGTACAGTATATATGCAATACAACCATATTATGTATGTACAGTATATATGCAATACAACCATATTATGTATGTACAGTATATATGCAATACAACCATATTATGTATGTACAGTATATATGCAATACAACCATATTATGTATGTACAGTATATATGCAATACAACCATATTATGTATGTACAGTATATATGCAATACAACCATATTATGTATGTACAGTATATATGCAATACAACCATATTATGTATGTACAGTATATATGCAATACAACCATATTATGTATGTACAGTATATATGCAATACAACCATATTATGTATGTACAGTATATATGCAATACAACCATATTTTAGTATGTATATATGCAATACAATCATATTTTAGTTAGCAATTCTCCGAAAAGTCGGTATAAAAACTTCAACTTCCTTATTGCCTGAAACTCGCAAGTGAGTTTAATTCTATAAGCAAGTTGGAGCTGTAGACATCGATATTTAGCAGAATAACCAGCTATAATACGGTTTTAGTACATTTATTAGTACATACAACCAAATTCAACATACTCTTTATCCATCAGAAACCTACATAACTACTGTATTCGTGTTTAATATCGATGTTTACAAGCCGAACTTCCTTATTGCCTGAAACTCGCAAGTGGTCGATTGGCCACTTGTGAGTTTCGTTCTATAAGGAAGTTGGAGCTGTAGACATCGATATTTAGCAGAACTACCAGCTAAAATTTGGTTCTAGAATATTTGTAAATATATAAAACACAATTCTACATTTTTTTCATCCATCAGAAACCTGCATTTCTTTTTAATAGCGATCTTTATGGCTCCAACTTCTTTATAGCCTGAAACTCTGAAGTGGATAATTGGAGTGAGGCAGTGAGTTATTGCAAGGAGCGTTGGTGTCTGGGGATATGAGGGGAGGGTCTAGGCCTGCAGTGACGATGTTCGAGGATCTATTAATATAAGGGAGCCCACGCTTGTATCCATTCAGCCTACTGTTTTAAGACGTTTAACCCCATACACGTGTCAATATTTTCCTGGTGAGCTGTAGCGAGCCAGCATATATATATTTTTGTTTTGACAGCAAGCTAAATTTGTAAATTTTTCGATAGAAAAATTTCTCCGGCGAAGCCGGATTTCTCCATACAATGCCGGCTCGCTATCGCTCGCCAGGAAGATATCGACACCTGGATGGGGATAAACGTCTTAAATCAGTTGGCTGAATGGGGCCGAAGGGATACAAGCCGGAGAAAGAGAGAAAAGGAGAGAAAGAGAAAAAAAGACGGTGACCCCCTTGAAGGGAGCTCAGACGGTATTGTGCAGCATAATTTACTGGTTCGGCTCAATGGTTTAAGAAGGGGTTTAGTTTGCTCTCTAAACTCTTTCAAGCTTAAAAGAACACCCACAAGACCCCATTTCGATTAAAATTTGTACATCTTTCGGTAGAAAAATGTCCCGGCCGAAGGCCGATTCCTCCTCAAATACAGGCTCGCTGTCGCTCGCCATGAAAAAAAGATTGACCCCTAATTGGCACGAAAGGTCTTAATATTGGCAAATAAATGGGGCAAAAGGTCTGAATATCGCCAAACTAATGGGGCGAATGTCTTGAAATCTCATAACTAATAGGGCTAAACATGAGGGAGGAGAAGGACTCGAAAAACCAACTTCCTCCCCTTAACCCTTCCTGTACCAGCGACGTATGTTTCATCATATTCTAGCTATATTTAGATGATGTTGTGCTGTTTAAGAAGGATCTGTGGTAGTTAATAGGGTTGATTGAGGTAGTTCGAAGCCATATTATTGCTATAGATCCTTCCTAAACTGAACAAAATGTATTAGTATAGTCGCCAGAATACACTAAAAAGGATGTCGATGGTATAGAAGGGGTTAACGAAGGGGTTAACGAAGGGAATTGAGAACGGGAGGGTCAGGGATGAGGGGCCATCTCCTAGGTCGCTCCTCTGGTCATCTCATCCTCTGCGGCTATCACACAAGAGCTTTTATACTCAATATTCAATAATCAAAAAATTTCTGGCAACATTTCTGGAATATTTTTCACTGGTATCGGAAACTAGACTGATGGTAGATGAATATAAGTAACCGAAATATGTTAAAGGTTGACCTCATAAGCTGCCAGACCAGTGTTGAGGATAAATGTTGAGGGAACAAGTGCTCCTGTCATACCGGCTTCACGCTGTTGGCTCTCTCAAGAAGGCGGCTTCTCTGTAGGATGGCTCGTTCTTCCAAGTACTGGGCCTGATTCATTTTGGAGGAGCCTTTCTGCCACTCTTGAACAGTTCTAGGTTACTCCTCTTCCTATTCTTTGCTAAGCTGCTTCCTCTTAAAATTGCAGGCTCGCTATCGCTTGCTAGAAAATAATCGACACCTAAATGGCACGAAAGGTCTTAAAATTGACAACGAAATGGGGCGAAAGGTGTTAAAATCGCCAAACTAATGGGCCGAACGTCTTATAATCTCAAAAGTAGTGGGGCTAAACATTAGGGAGAAGGGGGTCCAGAAAAACGGTCTGCCTCCCCTTAAGAGGAGATGGGTTGTTATTATTTGCTCATTTATGTATCATTTTATTATTTTATTCTGCTTAGCATGTCTGTGCCAGAAGCGCTCAGGGGATGCACCCTCCTCTGATGCGGTTATAGTGTAACTGTAACTGTATATAACGGAGTGATAGATTTACATACACCACACGGACCTTACAATCCAAACCAGGACTAAAGCCGGTATAGCACACGAGTGCTTTTTCACCTAACATTTATCCTTAACACTGGTCTGGCAGCTTATGAGGTCAAAATTTAGAATATTTCGGTCTCCTAAATTCATCAATTAACAGTCTAGTTTCCAATACCAGTGACAAAAATAGTCCAGAAATGTTGCCAGAAATTTTTTGATCATCGAATGTTGACTATAAAAGCTCTCGTATGATACCAGCTTTCAGGTCAGGACTTAGTTTTAGTTGAAACAGCAAACCCCAAGTAAGGGAAAGTGGAAGACAAGGATAAAACATAAGAGAGAGAGAGAGAGAGTGTGTGTGTGTGTGTTCGTGAGAGAGAGAAACAAATTTAGAGAATTATACATATATTTACGTAAATATATTGTCCACACAGATCTTACGATCCCAGCGAGGTGGTCAGGACTTAATTTTTTATAGATAACAAACTAAATAGTAATGGAAAGTGAAAGGAACGAGTGGCAAAAAGAGAGCTCAGAGAGAGAGAGAGAGAGAGAGAGAGAGAGATAGATAGGGAGAGGGAGAGAGAGAGAGAAATATATTAGCGAACATTTTTCCAGGACGTTAATAACTCAAGGGGGAATGGAAAAACCTGGTTCGATTCATCAGCAGATAAAACGGGGGAATTATCGAGAGAGAGAGAGAGTGTGTGTGTTTGGGAGTTAGTGAGTGAGAGAGAGACAGAGTGAGTGAAAGTAAGAATGAGAAAGATTGAGATAGAGATTGAGAGATTTACAAAGATAGACATAGATACACTTACCACACAGACCTACCTATTCAAACGAGGTGGCCAGGGCTCAATTGTTGTGATAATAGTAAAACTCCAAATGAGGGGAAGTGGAAGACAAGGATAGTATCGAAAAACAATAGCACTTAATAAAGAGATGGAAAGAGAGGGAGAATGAGTGATATTGGAAATGTATAATCACGAAAATAGAATACAAATACTTGAGAACGTAAGAGCTAATTGGAAACAGACATATTATAGGAAGAAGTAGGGAATAGGATAAAATATAAAAGAACGTAAAGAGATGTGAAATAAACAGTAAAGAAAATGTATATATAGTTATAGAGAAATGTAAGAGTTGCGAAAGAGTACAAAATATATTGGAGAGACATTTTTAGAGAAAGTAAAGAGTTGAGAAAGAGGATATTGTAGTATAGAGAACATTTTCGAGAAAGCAGCAGGGTGAGAAGCAATTAGAGAAAATGAAACTGTAGAGAAAATTATAGAGAAAGTAAAGGGGTGAGAAATAAGTAGAGAAATGAGACTGTAGAGAAAATTATAGAGAAAGCAGAGGGGCGAGAAACAAATAGAGAAAAAGAAACTAAAGAGGAATTATAGAGAAAGTAGACGGGTGAGAAACAAATAGAGAAAATGAGACTGAAGAGAAAACTATAGAGAAAGTAGAAGGTGAGAAACAAGTAGAGAAAATGAGACTGTAGATAAAATTATTGAGAACGTAGAGGGGCGAGACACAAGTAGAGAACATGATAGAGAAAGCAGAGGGGTGAGAAACAAATAGAGAAAAGGAAACTGAAGATTAAATTATAGAGAATGGCAGAAAAAGAGCCATAGAATATCAGAGTTATACCGATGACGCAAGAGCACTCTTTTCCGGCAATAATGTTGAGCAATTCTCATCTGGTAACTTCAAAATTAAACTTGTATTCGTCTTAAAATGGGAGATGGGTCGTTTTAGTACACGGTGTGAATGGGTAATTTCGTATATGCCATTTCATTAGTTCAACTCAATATTTCAACAGCAACAGTGACATATTAGCAATAAAAAGGTATTTAATTCCAAATCGATGGAAGCCTTACTATAGGTGTATGTTTTGTTGCTACCAAGCCTGTACTCACTGATGATATGCCGAATATTTTGGATCTAAGGAAAGAAGTTGCCCCTATAAAGGACATCTGTAGACATAATGGCAATCTATTCTACATCTGTTGGTAGCAGCCTAGGATCATGGCTGTTTTGTGTGACGGTGTACCGCCTGCTAGAATGGCTTCAAAGGGAGAGATTACAAATAGTCTATATATATTTAATATTTATGTTAAATTATATCAACTTATGTGTACTTTGTATATATATATATATATATATATATATATATATATATATATATATATATATATATATATAATTATATATACATACAATGTGTGTATATATTTCTGCATTTATGTTTATTATGACAAGTTATCTTTCAATTGATATATTTTCTATTTGTATATATATGTTTCCCCCAGCTAACAGTGTGAGTCAAAAGGGTGTGTCAGGAGGTGGCAAATTTTTATGAACTGACTGTAGATAGATTATGTACACCAGTAAACAGCTACCTACATACGTACACACACACACATCAACACACACACATATACACACACACATATACACACACACATACACACACACACAAATTAGTCATGGCCATCAATAACTCTTCCAGCTGACGACTATAGGTTAGTCACGCAGTCCACACCATGGTCTTGTTTATTTACACTGGGGAGGAAACGTCAATGGGTAGATAGATAGATAGATATTGATAGATAGATAGATAGATAGATATAGATAGATAGATAGATATATATATTGATTGATGGATTGATAAAGATTGATAGAGTGAACAATTGATAGATATATAGATAGATAAATAGAGTGATCGGATGAACAAATAGATAGATAAATGAAGTGATTGATAGATAGGTTAAATACATAGATAGATAGATAGATAGATACTTATACATAAATAGATAGATTGACATACACACACATAATTTAGTCATGTGTCATTAATAACTCGTCCGGCTGACCAATATAAGTTAGTCACGCATGCCACACTAACCATACTTCATCTATGTCACCTGGTGCAAAATTCAATAGATAGATTGATAGATATGTGTATGTATAGATAGATAGATATAGATAGGTAGATAGATAGAGTGATAGATAGATAGATATATAGATAGATAGACAGATAGATAGATTGATAGGTAAATTAATATATAGATTAATATATTAATAGATACATAGATAGATAGATACACATATAGGTAGATAGATAGATAGGTAGATAGATAGATAGATAGACATATAGATATATCGACAGATAGATACAGATTTAACCTATATAGATAGATAGACAGGCAGAGAACACATAAATTAGTCATGTATCATCAATAACTCGTCCAGCTGACCAATATGAGTTAGTCATGCCACACTAACCATACCCCATCATTTCACCTGGCGGAGAATTCAATACCTCACTACCTGACTTCTCAATTATTAACCCTTTCAGTACCGGTGATATCCTTTGCATTATATTCTGGCCACTATTAAACGGTTTTATTCAGTTTCAGAAGGCTCCTCAGCAATTAACGGGCTTCGAACTATCTCACTTAACCCTTTTTACTAGCAGATCCTTTTTAAGCTGCACAAAAGCAATTAACGGGATCGAACTATCTCACTTAACCCTTTTTACTAGCAGATCATATTTAAGCTGCACAAAAGCAATTAACGGGTTCGAACTATCTCACTTAACCCTTTATACAAACACAGATCTTTTTTAAGCTGCAAAATTTCCTCTCCACCAATTAACGGGATTCGAACTATCTCGCTTAACCCTTTTTACAAACACAGATCTTCCTTAAGCTTCACAAAAATCCTCTTCAGCAATTAACAGGCTTCGAACTATCTCACTTAACCCTTTTTACTAACACAGATCCTTCTTAAGCTGCATAAAAGCAATTAACGGGCTCGAACTATCTCACTTAACCCTTTCTACTAACACAGAGCCTTCTTAAGCTGCATAAAATCCTCTAAATATAGCTAGAATATAATTAATAAGACGTCGCCGGTACAGTAGGGGTTAAGAGGAGAATGTGATATTAACCCCTTCAGTACGATATGACCTTTTCACCACGAATCCTGGCTAATACTACACGATTGTATGCAGCTTAAGAAAGGTCGTTAGTGAGTGATGTATGTTTTTTGTACTTTTGTTGATATCTTGTCAAATTGCAAATTGAGCTTAATATACTGTAGAATTTGATATAAATTGTAGTTTCTTTATTCATACAGAATTTAGTAAAATTTACCAGAACGTCCCGGACTTCCCAAATTGACGAATTCCTTGAACATGACGAGGTGCATTGTTATATGTGCGATCAGTTTGCTTGGGAACCAAATTGACTTGCTCATGTAGTTGTGTACACCCTATGTGATGGATTGTGTTCTTTTATTTCAAATTTGTATTTTATTAAGTGTTATTTCCACATAGCGTTTGTGATTAGTTCTTTTGCATTGATCTTGTATCGTCCCAGTTTTGGTTTGTTTATTTTGCAAGCTTTACAATTTAATTATTCAAATAGTTTAATGAGATGTTATTTACCCCTTTGAGTCCGAGAAGTATATTATAAGCTAAAGAAGATCGTCTATTACTAATCAGAATGAGACACAATGTATGTCACCGCGCTGAAAGGGTTAATCTGTCTAAATAAACATGATTCAACCCTTCCAAGATCCGATTACGCATTTCTTTTCTGTTTGCTGGGTACTATTAGACGATTTCATTCAGATTAGGGAGGGTATTATGGAAGTCAGAGATCAGAAGTCAGATCCTTTCTAAGCTATGTTAATCGCCTAATGATAGCCAGAATAAACTGTAAAAAATTCGTCATCATCTTCAGAGGGTTAATAAAATATAAAGTAATTTAATAATCATCGTATTTGCAGCATAATCAAAATGAGGACTGTGGAGAGAGAGAGAGAGAGAGAGAGAGAGAGAGAGAGAGAGGGGGGGGGGGGAAGGGCGGGGGCTTTTGAGGGAGAGAGAGAGAGAGAGAGATTAGAATAAACACACTATAAAGTCACTCGAACGATTTTTCCGTCAATTTTTACGGGCAATTGTAGTCTGACAGCTTTAGTAATATACCTCTTCTGTACCGGCTACTATTAGTCGATTTTATTCAGCTTAAAAAGTTCCTCCATCAATTAACAAGCTTGGAACTATATGTCACTTAACCATTTTTGCTAGCACAGATCCTTCTTAAGCTGCACACAATCGTCTAAATATGGCAAGAATAAAGTTAAACAGACCGTTGGGGGGATCGATGACGCACTCCTTTTCTGTTTTCTGGCTATTATAAGACGATTTTATTCAGATTAGGAAGAGTATATGAAAGTAATAGGGTTGATTGAGTTAGTCTTTACCCTTTCAATTCCCACAGATCCTTCCTAAGCTGTATAAAGTCGTCTAAAATAGCCAACGTAAACTGCTAAAACGTGTCAGATCCTCAAGGGGTTAAATATTATTATAGTTATATTATGCTTATACTTATTAAATTATATTTATATTATTATTAATTATTAAATTATTAAATTATTATTAAATTATATTATTATATTATATTTATTATATTATTTATTTATTTATAATTATTATATTAGATTATATTTATATTACACTACCTCCTATCATCTACCTCCTATCATCTACCTCCTATCATCTACCTCCTATCATCTACCTCCTATCATCTACCTAATATCTAGTTTCCGATGTTAATGGAAAATAGCCTCAACATAGCACGAGAAAAAAAATGGAGACTGACCGTTTGGTTGGTCTATTAATTAATGTATTCATATATTTTCTTAGTTTCCTCGCTAGACCTCCATCAAGCTTAGAAAAACACCCCCTAGATCCCCCTTCAAGATAAATGTGTACATTTTTCGGTAGAAATATGTCCCGACCTTCTCTTGAAATTGCAGGCTCGCTTTCGCTCGCCATGAAAAATCGACACCTAAATGGCACCAAAGGTATTAAAATTGACAACGAAATGGGCCGAAAGGTGTTAAAATCTCCAAACTAATGGGCCGAACGTCTTATAATCTCAAAACTAGTGGGGCTAAACATTGGGGAGAAGGGGGTCCAGAAAAACGGTCTGCCTCCCCTTAAGACGAGAATTGATTGTTTGTTGTTCATTGATATGTTTATTGTTTGTTGTTCATTGATATGTTTATTGTTTGTTGTTCATTGATATGTTTATTGTTTGTTGTTCATTGATATGTTTATTGTTTGTTGTTCATTGATATGTTTATTGTTTGTTGTTCATTGATATGTTTATTGTTTGTTGTTCATTGATATGTTTATTGTTTGTTGTTCATTGATATGTTTATTGTTTATTGTTCATTGATATGTTTATTGTTTGTTGTTCATTGATATGTTTATTGTTTGTTGTTCATTGATATGTTTATTGTTTGTTGTTCATTGATATGTTTATTGTTTGTTGTTCATTGATATGTTTATTGTTTGTTGTTCATTGATATGTTTATTTACTATTTTTGTTTTAGTCTCCTCCCTGGACCTCAAAAAAAAAAAAAAAAAAAAAAAAAAAAAAAAAAAAAACACACTAAGATCCCCGTCTAGATAAATGTGTACATCCCCCCCTAAGGGCTCTTAATGGCTCGCTCTCGCTCGCCAGGAGAAAATCAACACCTAAATGACAAGAATGGTCTTAATATTGACAACAAAATGGGACGAAAGTTCTCAAAATCTCCAAACTAATGGAACGAACGTCTCAAAATCTCATAACTAATATGCTAAACATGAGGGAAAAGGTGGTCCAAACAAAACGACTATTCCCCCCCCCCCCCCCTTAAGTTGGCCGGAAATGGTGACCCCTAACCTCCGTAACTTCAAAAGGGCACACATAACATACTACATGTAGTAGAATAATATATAATAATTACTGACCACATACAGTAAAGTAGTAATAAAGACATGGTTTACAAAAAGTAAGTAGTACCGTACATGACTAACGAATAGTAACACATAAATGATAAATATAATTTTTTATATGCGACGACACAATGTTAAAGTAGATTAGATGAAAGAAACAAAATATATATACAGTATGTACTGTATGTGACAAGGAGTTATTGACACCTCTGTTACCATGTAACAATGACGTTTCGTGCCAATGTTCGGAAGGGGTTAACTCCAAGTTAGGAGGACTGAGGGTGTCGTTCCTTATGGTGTTATAGTATGGTTTTAATGTAGTTTTAGGTTGATTGAAATATACTGGTATGTTCTCTGCTCTGCGTCTGGCTCTGCTCTCTATCTCCCGACCTCTTGTCGTGAGTAAGGTCTCAGTCTAACTGCCTTAAAACAATCTATTCCACCTACCTTACCTTTTGATACCTTTTGATGTGTTCGCCACTCTTCTAGCGACACCAAGGAGCGCGACGCCCCTCGTTATGGGTGGTGATTTGGTGCAGTAGACTGTTTGAAGCGACAGCTCGCTCCCTTGCGAGGATGGGCTCGTCTGGCACTTTTTGCACTTCGACATCTAGGGCTCTCTTGAAGTTGTCTAACGAGATGTCCCTCATGTCTCTTACTCGCCGTGGGAGTTTGTTGAAGAGACGTGGGCCTCTGTGTGATAACCAGCCCTCTCGCAGAGAGCCCATAGCACCCCTGTTATTCATCCGGGGGATTTCGCATTCCCAGCCTCTCCTATCACTGAATTTCATGACTATCGGAGTATGTAGGTTTGGTACTAAACCCTCTGCGATTTTCCACGTGTATATTATTAGGTAACGTTCTCTTCTACGTTCTAGTGAGTACAGATTTAGTGCTCTTAAACGCTCCCAATAGTGTAGATGTTTTATCGAACCAATCACCTCTCCACACAGCTGGTCAAAAATCACTTGTACATTTCCGCCCACATGTTCAGTGACTGGGGAGCTCAAGAGTGGTGAGAAAGATTTGACTCATGAAAACCTAACAGGAAAATCACAATGAATATCCTTTTAAATTGTACAGTCCCACGCTTAAATACGTAGACGCTGTAAGTAAATCACCTTAAAATTATATGAGAGTTGTAATAATGAGTTCTATAACAATTATTTAATTTAATATGTAATATATATATATATATATATATATATAATACATGGCTATATACAAGGGTAAACACAAACAACATAAACCCTCGAACACACAGACAGACAGACAGACAGTGTGATAGATGGTACGACAGCCCCAAAATTTGTTATATGTCAGTGTCAGATGAGGGAAAAAGAGAGAGGGGGAGGGAGAGACAGAGAGAAAACCATAGTATTGCGATCAAAGCCAGATGGTCAGGACTTACCTATTCTATTCTATATCTGAAACTGGAATTACAGAGAAGAAGCAAAAGGAGAGAGAGAGAGAGATGGAGATGAATGACCCGACTGTAAATTTATATATAAAGTATCAGTGATGAATAGCCAATGACATGGAAAAATATCATAGTTTAAAACCCACACACTCAATTTTACAAACACACACACACGCATACACAAAAATCTTCCAGCTTGAAATATTACTTCAAACATTATATGAAAGGTCAAAATACAGAGAGAGAGACGCAACCCTGACACACACATACACATACACACACACACACATACACACACACACACACACACTTTCGTCTCTGTCTCTCCTCTAACGTCTTCCCTTCTTGCTGGAAGTTTGCTCTCATTCAACCTGTCCCAAAGAAGGGTGACCGCTCTCAACCCTCCAACTATCGTCCAATTGGTCTCATCTCTTGTATCTCTAAAGTTTTTGAAACTATTCTTGCTTCCAAATTTCTTAAGCATTTCTCATCTCATAATCTACTCTCAGATCACCAGTATGGCTTCCTCAAAGGTCGCTCTACTGGTGATCTTCTTTCATATCTTACTAACTCTTGGTCATTCTCCTTTCAGGACTTCGGTGAGACTTTTCTATTACACTAGACATATCGAAGGCCTTCGATAGAGTCTGGCACAAATCTTTAATTTCTAAAATACCCTCCTTCGGTTTCTATCCCTCCATCTGTGCCTTTGTCTCTAATTTCCTTTCTGGCCGTTCCATAGCTGAGGTTGTGGACGGTCATCGCTCACTTCCTCATCCTATCAACTCCGGTGTTCCTCAGGGCTCTGTCCTATCTCCCATTCTCTTTCTAATTTTCATAAATTATCTTATCAACTGTATTGTAGGCTACATCCAGTCCTATCCATTCATACGCAGACAACTATACCTTACACTACTCAAGTAGTTTTCCTGAACCTGAGCCAGCTATATTTCAAAGACAAACGTAATGAAGCCATGCAACACTTATCTTTTGATCTAACTACTATTTCCAATTGGGGCAGAGAAAACCTTGTTGCCTTTTTTGCTTCCAAAACCCAATTTCTTCATCTTACTACTCATTCAGAACTCCCAGGGGACAATATTTTACAATTCAACAATACAAAAATCAATCTTGCATCTTCTCTCAATATTCTCGGCGTCTCTTTTTCTTCTGCTTTCACTTGGAAGGACCATATTACCAGTCTTGCTAAGGCAGCCTCCCAGAACCTGGGTGTGCTCAACTGCCTCAATTTTGTTTGTACCCCTGCACAGCTTCTTGTTCTGTACAGGGGCACAGTGCGTCTTTGTATTGAGTATTGTTCACATGTGTGGGGAGGATCCTCTCACACCGCATTCCTAGACAAAGTAGAAATGAAAGCCTTTCGTATCATTAACTCCCGCCCACTCACCAACTCTCGGCAATCTCTCTCTCTTCACCGCAATGTTGCATCTCTCTCGCTATTCTATCGCTACAATAATAATCAATGTTCCTCAGAGCTTCCCAGTGTATATCACCTACTCTACGTATGGTACGTAGTACTCGTCTTGCAACACGATCCCACCCCTACTCTGTGCATCTCTCCAACCCAAGAGTGAAACGCTATTCTCCGACTTTCTTCTATTCAACTGCTGAGCTCTGGAACTCTATCCCAGAATCAGTCTTTCTCTACTCCTATGACTTAAATAGCTTCAAACTTCCATGTGTGAGGGCGGGGGGATGGTAATGAGTAGGTGGTGAGAGTTACACAAAGTTAACCCCTTCTGTACCAGCGACGTATTCTTTATTATACTCTAGCTATATTTATACGACTTTGTGTAGCTTAAGAAGGATATGTGGATATAAAAAGGGTTAATTAAAATAGTTCGAAATGTGTTAACTGCTTAAACTGAATACAATCGTCTAATAGTAGCCAGCATAAAATGAAAAGGACGGCACTGGTATTGGAAGGGTTAAACAGATACTCAGACCACACAGACCTTACACTCCCTACTTGGTGGTCCGGCCTTAATATTGCTAGACAGGGATTTTAGGTTTTCTGATATTATAACCCCGATATCTTTAACCTTGGAGTTTGCTATTATTGGTTGGCCTTTTATTTGATAATCATACGTGTTGTTTTTAGTTTGTTTGGTACCAACATGCATAATTGGACATTTGTAAACATTAAAGGGCATGGAACTTGGTTTGTCTGGACCCCTTTCTCCCTCATGTTTAGCCTCATTAGTTATTGAGATTTGAAGTTGTTCGCCCCATTTATTTGGCGATAGCAAGATGCTTCACCCCCTTAGTTTGGCGAAAATAAGACGCTTAACACCATTCACCTGTCGATATTTTTCTGGGCAAGAAATCGGCCTAGTCGGGACATGTTTATATACAAAATTAAAACATTTAACTTGAAGGGGGTCTGGATGTAAGCATGTCTTAGATTGAAGGAAGTTTACTTTCACTTTTTGGGCGATTGTTGCATGTATTCATTATTTTTCTAGTTTCCTCCCTAGACCTCCATCAAATTTAAAAAAATATCTATTAGATCCCCCTTCTAGATTAATTTGTACATTTTTCGGTAGAAAAATTTCCCGGCCGACGGCCGGTCCTTCCAACATTACATGCTCACTATCGTTCGCCAGGGAAAAAATCGACACCTAAATATCACGAAAGGTCTAAATATTGACGAAGAAATGGGGCGAAAGGTCTTGAAATCGACTAATTAATGAGGCAAACATCTTAACATCTTAAAACTAATGGGGCTAAACATGAGGGAGAAAGTGGTCCAGAAAAGCGGCCCATCCCCCCTTAAGGCGGCGTTTTTGTTAGCCTAGGGGACAAAATAAAATACATTGCTCGAGTATGGCAAAATTCGCGAAAATAAGTTCATAACTTTTTGAGATCTGTGCCCCATAAATTGTTCTTTCCTTTCACTTAACCCCTTCTATACCGGTGACGTAATTTCAACCTAATTCTGGTTACTATTAGACGATTCTATTCAGCATAAAAGGGCCTCGAGCAATTAACAGGCTTCGAAATACCTCACTTAACCATTTGTACTGCCATAGATCCTTCTTAAACTGCACCAAATAGTCTAAATATAGCTAAAAAAAGAAAAAAAACAGTGGCCGGTAACGAAGGGGTTCAACATTAGGTTATTCAGTGTGCAGTTTGGTATGAGTAAGTGATTAAATTGATATCCAGTATTCAATAAATGGATATAGATTCGTAGTCATGTACGGTCGCGCTAATAAGTCATGTCTCAGTTGTTATTACGTTTGGCTCGCTCTGTGCTGTATTAATGTCTGTCAGATGTTGAATAGGGAGGGTAAGTGTAGGAACATGTTTGTATATTTCACTCGATATGAAGAAATGAAGCTTAGATAATACTTATACCAATTATTGATCATAACATACTTGGTGCCGAGACATCACTTATTAGCGCGATTGTACTTACACTTGTCTTGGTGGAAAAATGGTTAGATTGTTTAAGATCTGTATGTGGTATCCCAGGTTCGAATCCCGGTAGGATCACATGCTTTCATTAATTTAATTGGGAAGTGTTTGGTGTTGGGAGTGAAATTAATTAATTAAATTACATTTTATCTAAATACAGACAGACAAACGGAGCGAACAAAATTAACCCCTTCTGTACCGGTGATGTACTTTTAACTGTATTCTGGCTACTTTAAGACAATTTTACTTAGGTTTATATAGGTATCCAGCAATAACAGGCTGCTAACTATATCACTTAACTCTTTTACTACCACAGATCCTTCTTAAACTGAACAAAATCCTCTATATATAGCTAGAATATTATTAAAAATACATCGCGGGTAAAGAAGGGGTTAAGGGGGGATGGACGTATTTATTTGCTTATTTATTTCTATTTCTATTATTATTTTTTAGTTTCCTCCCTAGATGTCCATCAAGCTTTAAAAAAAGACCCAAAGAACCTCCTTAACATAAATGTGTACATTTTCGATAGAAACATGTCTCGGTCGAAGGCTGACTCCTCTTAAATTACAGGATCGCTACCACTCACCAGGAATAACTCGACACCTAAATGACACGAAAAGTCATAATATTGACAAATAAATGGGGCGAAAGGTCTTAAAATCGCCAAACTAATGGGCCGAGCGTCTATAAAATCTGAAAACTAATGGGGGCTAAACACGAGGGAGAATGGGAGCCATAAAAAACATCCATATCCCCTTAGCATTTTCCCACTTCTATGGCTGGACAAATGTTTTCCAATTCTGTGATAAATCCAAGGGGAACTCCGATAAATCCAAGCGCAAACCGGAACTCCGATACGATCCAACGTTAAAACCTCCTCCCGCGACCCCGCCGTAACATAAGGCGGCAATAATAGGGCGCCATATCTCACTGCTGGCCAGGAGAGTAAAATAATAACCTTAAACCCAAAGCATACAAGGGTAAGATCCTGTGTAGCGGCTGGAACCATTTTTCAGATGCCTATTTATTAAGAAACATGGAACAATATCTTTAACCTAACCAAAACCTAACCTAACCTAACCTAACCTAGTATATTAGTGGACTATTTATGAATGTAAAATGTAAACATATATTGTAACATACCAAATTATTGAGATATATGCACAGTTCCACCCGCTACACAGGATTATACCCATACAAGCGCTATATCATCTAATGGGCCGAACGTCTTATAATCTCAAAACAAGAGGGAAAAAGGGGACCAGAAAAACGATCCATCTTTCCTTAAACCTCCTCCCGTGACCCCGCCGTAACATAAGGCAGCAATAATAGGGCGCCATAATATCTCACTGCTGGCCGGTGTGTACAAGACAAACATTGAACAAAGAACAGGAACTAGTTTTTGTTTTCATTATATTTTGAGAATATTTAGAATTTTGATGTTCCTCACTTTAAATAGTCATAGATAGTTTAACCCCTTCCGTACCGCAACGTGTTTTTCCTTTTATTCTAGCTTTATTTAGATGATTTTGTACAGTTTAGGAAGGGTCTGTTGTGGTAAAAAATGTTAATTAAGGAAGATAGTTCAAAGCCTGTTACTTGCTGGATATCCTTTTTAAGCTGAATGCAATCGTCGAATGGTAACCAGATTTGTTTTTTAAAGGACGGCACCGGTACAGAAGGGGTTAAGGGGAAGGGTTTATTTATTAGTTTAACTAGCCTATTTATTTATTTCATAATTGTTTTTTAGTTTCCTCCATTGACTTCCATCAAGGTAAATAAATTATTCTGAAGATTCCCCTTCGGGATCAAATTGAATTTTGTTCGGTAGAGAAATATCCCAGTTCCCCCCAAATTACAGGCTTGCCAACGCTAGAAAAGAAATCTGCCTTCAACCAGGAAATTTTTCAATCGAAAAAATTACAATTTTAGCTTGAAGGGGGTCTGGGTGGCCATAATTATAGTTTGAAATCTGGAAAGGCGTTTTTGTTAGCCTAGGGGACAAACTAAAATACATTGCTCGAAAATAACAAAAGCAAGCAAAGTCCTCAATAATAATTGCCGACTTGCGAGTTTCGTTGTATAAGGAAGTTGGAGCTGTAGACAACGATATTTAACATAATTTACAGCTAAAATACGGTCGTATAGTACATTTATAAATACATAAAACCCAATTCAACATACTATTTATCCATCAGAAACGTACATTATTATTGCATTTCTGTTTAATATCGATGTTCACGGCTCCAACTGCCTTATAGTCTGACACTCGCAAGTGGTCAATTAAACAAACTATCACAATAGCCCACAAGACGTCACGTGACAGGCGCCGCAAGTTAAGGGGAGCCAGTGGGTTTGTCGAGTCCTCCTCCTCCCTCATGTTTAGCCCTATTAGTTATGAGATTTCAAGACATTCGCCCCATTAGTTTGGCGAATTTCAGACTTTTTGCCTCATTTCTTTGCCAATATTAAGACCTTTCGTGCCATTTAGGTGTCGATTTTTTCCTGGCGAGCGATAGCGAGCCTTTATATGAAGAGGAATCGGCCTTCGGCCTGGAAATTTTTCTACCGAAAAATTTACAAATTTATATCGAAGGGGGGTCTTATGGGTGTTTTTTTTTTTAAAGTTTGATAGAGGTTTAGAGAGCAAACTAAACCCCCTCCTTAAACCATTGAGCCGAACCAGTAAACTATGCTGCACAATACCGTCTGAGCTCCCTTAAGGCGGCAATACTCTAGGGCGCCATATATCAGTAGAGTGTAAAAGAAGAACATTACTCTCCCAACAGATGGCGCCGGTGGGGTTGGTTTACGCTCGAGGACAATTTACGGCTACGGTTTGTAATCACCAGGCTGGCTTATCTGTGAGAGAGAGAGAGAGAGAGAGAGAGAGAGAGAGAGAGAGAGAGAGAAAAAAAGAAAGAAAGAGATATATAAAGAGAGAGAATGAGTGAGTGAGTGTGAATTAGAGTAAGTTAGTTAAAATAGGACTTCAGAAGCTATCAACCCTTCTGGATTATTTAGCCAGAACACTGTAAGTCAGGAATAACGTCAGGACTGGAGCCCCTTTTCGAGAACTCCAGTCCCTTGTAAGAGAGAGAGAGAGAATATGAGAATATATATGCATACAAGTTTATATGTAAGATATATGGAACAACTCTCGGACATAGAGCGTGGCCTAAAACTATTTAAGCTGTCCCGAACAGAATCGAATTCTGTCATTTATTCTTTACTTATTGTACGCATTCCGTGGGTTTATTTAGGCAGTTTGAGTATTCAGTAAGGGCTATGATATAAATTATGTCCTAGACAAGGGACTGGAGTTCCCGGAAAGGGGCTTCAGTCCTGACGTGATTGTTTACTTAAGGGGAGACTGGCCGTTTGTTTGGTCAATTAATTCATTTATTCATATATTGTTTTAGTTTCCTCCCTAGACCTCCATCAAGCTTAGAAAAACACCCCCTAGACCCCCTTCAAGATAAATTTGTAAAAAATTTCGGAAGAAAAATTTCCCGGCCGAAGGCCGGTTCATCTTAACATTGCAGGCTCGCTATCGCTCGCCAGGAAATAATTGACACCTAAATGGCACGAAAGGTCTTAAAATTGACAACGAAATGGGGCGAAAGGTGTTAAAATCGCCAAACTAATGGGCCGAACGTCTTATAATCTCAAAAGTAGTGGGGCTAAACATTAGGGAGAAGGGGGTCCAAAAAAACGGTCTGCCATCCAATTGGGTTGATAGCCTCTGAAGTCCTATTTCAACTAACTAATGTCCTAGAAGTTGACTCCAGAACATAAATGATGGCCTAAAGTTTTCGAAGCTATCTCGAAGTCAATCGAATCTGCTCATTAATTTATAACCTAATATTATAATTATCGAGGTTCATTTTTCTGTTCGAGGGTTCAATTACAGTATGGAATTATATATTAGAGCTCACAAAGGGACTGGAGTTCTCGCAGAGAGGCTCCAGTCCTGACGTTCTTCTTGACTTCCAGTGTGCTGGCTTAATAATCCAATAGGATTGATAGCCTCTGAAGTCACATTTTAACTAAACTAATTATATTATAGAGTGTAAACTATGAGATACAAATCATGACCTTCGAACCCTCGAACAGCAAGCAAAACGAACCTCCGAAATGTAATATTAGGTAAAGAATTAATGAGGAGATTCGATTCAGTTGGGGATAGCTTGGACAACCTTAGGCCACGATTTATGTCCTAGAGCGTACAGTCGGGGTTATGAGTACCTGAACGCCTCCTAATGATACAAACAAGACATCGAACGTTAACTATAATCTGTTTACTTTAAAGGTGGGGGTGCATGGGTTGAGATACACATGAATGATAATCGCTAAGCTGTACATAATTATCTTGCAAAATGCAATGGCACTGAAATAACTATTAACAATGGTATAAAGGATTTTGTGGATCGTCTATACCGGGCCTCTGACGTCACAGGAGTGCAAGTCCACCATCCAGTCCAGGATGAGGATACTGGTGTGACGTCACTATGACGTCACAGGCCCGGTATAGACGATCCGCAAAATTCTTTATACCATTGTTAATAATTATTTCAGTGACATTGCATTTTACAAGATAATTATATGCAGGTTGGCGATTATTTTTCCATGTTTACCTCAACCCATGCACCCCCACCTTTAAGAGGGGGGGGGGGTCTATTTGTTTCCCCCCCCCCCCGTTCTCCTTCATGTTTAGCCCCATTAGTTTTCAGATTTTACGGCGTTCGGCCCATTAGTTTGACGATTTTAGGACTTTTCTCCCCATTTCTTTGTCAATATTAAGACCATTCGTGCTAATTAGGAGGGAGAAGGGGGCCAGAAAAACCAGCCCATCTCCCCTTAAAGAATTAGTGAGGAGATTGGCTTCAGTTCGGGACACCTTGGACAACCTAACGCCATGATATCCCTTTCACACATATGACGCGATGTTGAGCCTATTGGGGATACTTTACAGCTTTTGTTACCATCAGGGGTATTTAGAAACCTTTAGTTTAGTTACTTCAACCTCTGCAGTTGTCTTTGAGTTAGCTGTGGGCAGAAAACTAATTTTGGAGAGGTAATTATAAGAGTGAGAGAACTCTATTTCTTATTGCTAATCTGGCAACCTCTGCGTCATAAATGCGTGAAAGGGTTAAATGTCCTGGAGTGTACAGTCGGGGTCAGGAGTACTATAGTCTATTTGCTGTAAGTAGGCGAGAAACCATGACCTCTATCCTCTGTAACTCAAAAAGGACTAGAGTAATCGAGCTAATATTTCTACCGTTTGCGAAGAGTCAGTCAGGGAATAGAAGTGGAAATTTACAGCCAATTTTCTCCAGCCCTTTTTGAGTTACAGATGCTAGAGGTCATGATTTCTCGCCTACTTACAGCGAATTGACCATACTGTATGTGATGTATTATATGCCTGAATGTATTGTCCCAGTGTGTGTGTGTGTGCGTGTGCGAGAGAGAAAGAGAGTGTTTGTATAAGCATGTGTGTGTCTGCGTGAAAAAAGAGAAAGTGTGTGTGAGTGTGTATGTGTGTGCGTATATGTCCGTGTCTATATAAGCGTGGCAAGGAATAATTGCTAAAGCATTTCTGAATATTTTATGAAATGTTCAGCAAAATTAATGTTAATCGCAGCATGAATAATAGATTTATATACGTATGAATGTGTGTGTGTGTGTGAGCGAGGGAGGGTTGGGACGAGGGAAAAATAGTATGATGGAGAGAGAGAGAGAAGGGGGGGGGGGGGGGAGCAAGAGGGAGAGAGAGTTAAAGGCGAAAGGGAATAAGGGATAATGTTGAAAATAATTAAAATCAAGGTAATATATATATATATATATATATATATATATATATAGACGGTATATATATACTGTATTTACAGTATATAGGCATGGTGTGAGAGGTATGGGGCGAATGAAAATATTGTGACGGAGTGGGAGAGATATTTACATAGTTTTACATAGATACACTGGCCACACAAACCTTACGATCCAAGCGATGTGGTCTAGACTTAATTCTAATGGAAAATGCAGAACCCCAAATAAATAAGTGGATGAAAAGGATAGCACAGAGAGAGAGAGAGAGAGAGAGAGAGAGAGAGAGAGAGAGAGAAAGCGTAAATACATAAAGATTCAATTGCATGACTTAATCCGTGCAATTGCAGCAATCATGTAATGTTATGCTCGGATGAAACGTAATTGCATGAAAGCTTTATTTTTGTTGAGCAATGTAAGTTTTATCTCACATTTATTATTACAAACAAACGAATCACTTTATATTTCAAGGTTGAGAATGAATGTTGTTGCATAAAAGGTGAGAGTGCATGGAAAATGAGGGGTAAATTATAAGAATAAATACACAAATAAATAAATAAATGTGTATGTGTATATATATATATATATATATATACCGGTATATATATATATATATATATATATATACAGGTATGTATATACTGTATATGTATGCAAAGGCTAAATATAAAAAACATGAATCTCAGGTTATATTATTCAGCAGATATAAAACCATTAACACGAGAAAGAATACTATAAGCAGAGTAAGAGAGAGAGAGAGAGAGAGAGAGTAATGGATGGCTCTGAGCGTCTGAAGGGAATGAGTGACGTAGACAAAGAAAGCCGCAGAGAGAGATAAATAATAATAATAATAATAATAATAATAATAATAATAATAAAAAATTAGTGATGGTAATGATATTAATATATATAATAATAATAATAATAATGATTGGTAATAACACATGGTAATAACAGATGGTAGAAAAGGTTGGGCCAAGAATAAAGGAATCATTACTAGAGATAAAATATCAGGGTGAAGAGGTCCATTAACCCTTTCAGAGTTTCATTACGATGACAACTGTATAAATTTGCAGTTTTTAATAGTCTATCTGTCTATAGCTGAAGGAAAAGTCAATCCCTTAGTTGCAGACCCCTTTGAAGCCCACAGATCCTTCTTAAGTTCTATAAAATCGTCTAATGATAGCCAGAATATACTGTCAAGATGCGTCATAATCCTCAAGGGGTAAATATGACACAGGACCAGAGTAGTGTCATATTTTTCCAGGAGGTATCAAGAAATGTGCAACTAATGGCCGCCTCACACATTCACGACTTGGACGACGACTTAGCGCTTATTTTGTCTCGTTGAAGTCTTGTAAAAAAAAACGTGGTCTCTCTCCATGTCTGGCAGTCTCGGACGATGTGTGCGAGGTCCATGTAATTTGAGTGTAGTCCTTAAAATTTTACACTGAGTCGTGACTTGACATTTTATCGTTGCAAGTCGATGTGATTACGTTATGAGTTCTTTCAGAACTGGGTGGCGTCTATGTGGCGTCGCTACATGTCGTTGCAAGTCGCGCGACATCACAACGAAAAAAGAAGTTATGAGGTGTGAAAGACAACAGCCAGAAGTCATCCCATAGCGTCACGTAGCCAGACTGAACGCAACATAACCACACAGACAATATCTCGATATCCTACCGACGTCTTATCACCCATTGACGACATTTGACAGTGTTTCAAGAAACTTGGACGTACACACACAGTACATATAACGTACACAGAACGTACATGGCAAAACCACCTAGACAAGTGAAGAAACCAATGCGCATGAGCACGGGGTTTGGGGCCCTCCTTTTTATATTACGCCGTACTCTTGTCCCTAAACCTGGATGTCAACTGCACGTACCTGGTCCGACACGTACTTGGTACGTTGTAGGTACATTGTGATGTCCTGGTGTTTCTTGTTGATTTTGCGTGATCCAAGCTGTCATCGGCCAACTCTCTGGCTGGGGTTAGCGATGCCTTATATTGGGTACGTTCTGTTTCCGGTTTAATGTTGTGCTTGTTCATAGTGGGTACGAGATGCCCTGAGATGGTCTCTTCTTATAATTTGTCGTGCTCGATATCCACGACATTTTCGCAAAACTCAATACGCGCTAAGTCGCCGTCCAAGTCGCGAATGTATGAGGCGGCCATAAGTGATAGACGTTTCCTTCAGCTATAAACAGACAGACTATTAAAAACTGCAAAGGTATACAGTTTTCATCGTACTGAAAGGGTTTATACATTTATTTACACTTTTTCTCTCTAGTAATGATACCTTTATTCTTGGCTCAACATTTTCTACCATTTATTATTATCAATCATTTATCTCTCTCTGTGGCTTCCTCAGCCTATACGTCATCCATTCCCTTCAGACGCTCAGAGCCATCCATCACTCCCCCACCCCCTTCTCTCTCTCTCTCTCTCTCTCTCTCTCTCTCTCTCTCTCTCTCTCTCATAATAAACAACATATATGGCTACACAACCGCTGTATAAGCCGAGTAATTAAGATAGGAGTTTGGTTGCTTGATAGAAAACATGGCAACTTAACAAGGTCACCGGGCAAGCTAACATTTAACCCATACAATACCAGGGACGTCCTTTTCACAGTATTCTGACAACTAGTAGATTATTTCATTCAGCTTAGGAAGGACCTGTAGCAATAATAAGACTTCAAACTATCTCAACCGACCCTTTTAACTACCCTGGATCCTTCTTAAGCTTCATAATATCGTCCAAATATAGCAAGAATAAAATATAACACGTCGCTGGAAGGGGAGGTTTTTAGTTTGTTCCCCAGACCTCCGTCAAGCTTAAAATTGCACACCCTAGACTCCCTTTCAAGATAAATTTGTACATATTTCGGTAGAAAAATTTCCCGGCCGAAGACGGCTGCCTCTTAAGATACAGGGTCGCTATCGCTCGCCAGAAAAAATAGACACGAAAGGTCTTAAAAATTATAGAAATGGGGCGAAAGTTCTTAAAATCGCCAAACTAATGAGGCGAACATCATAAAATCTCAAAAACAATGAGGCTAAACGTGAGGGAGAAAGGGGTCCAGAATATAATCCCTCAAGTGGAAATCTCCCCTTAACGGAAACACTACAAACTTAAAGCATTAAGATGAGTACCAAACATTAATATAAAAACAATGCACTCATACACAGTGAAAGGGGCCAACCTCCTTTAAAAATATACAAACAACGTCTCCAGTTAGTTAGTTAAAATAGGACTTCAGAGGTTATCAACCCTTCTGGATTACTAAGCCAGCACACTCTAACTCAGTGTTGTCGCGACCTCTGCATTTAGATATTTATTGTGTTCGTCACGCTTTCTATTTCAAGATAGTAAACATTACATTGGAGAAAATGGGATTACTATGGGCAACGATTATATATCTTTCAACTATATTTCTCATTTTACTATATTTAAGTTAACTCTTTCATGTATAATCTTGCGAATATTTAATATTACCACTCATAATTCTTTGATAACTAAACTAAAGTTCCTATAGTAAGGAAGTAAGGAGGTATATAATAATTCTCAAGAAATCTGACTATGTTCATACCTTTATAGTATCACCAACCCACCAATTAAATTACGTGAAATAAATAAATTATCCCCATGAAGATCAAGACGCAATATGATAGTTTATATAGGCTATGCATATTATAATATATATAGCTTAGGAAGGATCGGTGGGAATAAAAAAGGCAAAGACTGTCTCAATCAATTGTGTTCTAAGAACCAATTGTTGTTGTAGTTATTTGATACTAACCCAGTGGTCCTCAGCTCCCTGTGGCACTTGTTCATAAAACCGGTATCACACGAGCGCTTTTATAGTCAACATTCGATGATCAACATTTTTCTGGCAACATTTATGGAATATTTTGCACTGGTATCGGAAACTAGACTGATGGTAGATGAATTTAGGTAACAGAAAATTATTAAATGTTGACCTTATGAGCTGCCAGACCAGTGTTGAGGATAAATGTTAAGTGAAAAAGCGCTCGTGTGATACCAGCTTAATTAAGAGACAGACTAAACTGTCAAAATGCGTCATGGTCCTTAAGGGGCTACTATATCTAATGCGTCATGGTCCTTAAGGGGCTACTATATCTAATGCGTCATGGTCCTTAAGGGGCTACTATATCTAATGCGTCATGGTCCTTAAGGGGCTACTATATCTAATTAGCAACACGGTGATGTCTTGGGATTCTAACATAGGTCAAGTCACATAGAAAGTTAAAAACTAAACAGTTTATCCATTACACCACCATGTCAGTCGAAGTTTGACAAAAAACTCTTGATTATACTCATTAGTATTTTAATATTGGCTATCACCCAAATTGCACATTGCATAGTGTGCAATTATTCTGTACAGTTATCCTGTACTATTAATTTCCTGACCACAAACTAAGGATCTGCCTATAGTTGTTTATGTACAATATGTAACATACTGCATATATATTGTTATGGCATTAGGATATAGATTTTATATTTATGGGTTAGAGACACGAAATGGATACAAGTGAATGCCCCTTTTATTACACCAAAGTTTCAAATATGATGCCGTATGTCGCCTGGAACATAATGAAGGTATAAGGATTACACACATGAGGTATAGCCTATAGAGGAATGCCTATTTCATAGCATCAAACTTGCAGATATGGTGCCGTACGTAACCTGAAATATAAACTTATAATAAGAATCACACGCACACGGGATATTATGCTACTATGATATACTATGATATACTATGATATACTATGATACTATACTGTATAAGATAGTCTAATGATAGCCATAACAAACTGTCAAAATGCTTAAGGGTCCTCAAGAGGTTAAGGGGAGGCAGACCGTTTTTCTGGACCCCCTTCTCCCTAATGCTTAGCCCCACTATTTTTGAGATTATAAGACGTTCGGCTCATTAGTTTGGCGATTTTAACACCTTTCGCCCCATTTCGTTGTCAATGTTAATATCTTTCGTGCCATTTAGGTGTCGATTATTTCCTGGCGAGCGATAGCGAGCCTGCAATTTTAAGAGGAACCGGCCGGCCGGAAAAAATTTCTACCGAAAATGTTTCACTTTTATCTTGAAAGGGGGTCTAGGGGGTGTTTTTCTAAGCTTGATGGAGGTCTAGAGAGGAAACTAAAACAATATATGAATAAATTAATTAATAGACAAAACAAACCGTCAGTCTCCCCTTAATATGGATGTGATAATAATAATGAGTGCATAGCTATTAGTGTTCCAATATTCTTAACTTTGCTGGATTGAAGAGTTTACCCAAGAGTTTAGAGACTCACACGGCTCAAACTTTATACGCCCCCCACTTCTTTGAGACATTACTGACACTACTACCAAAGATGATTAAGTTGATGGACCGAGTATGTTTCTAGCCTTGGTTTTGATAAGGTTCTCCTTTGAAAATATCCTCTATACGTCTACATTAGATGTTGGCAGTGACAGAAGTTTTAGAGCAAGACTAGAAAGAATATGGAAGTATGACTCGCCTACGTCATCCTCTAACTTGGACATTTCAGAGAAGAACCTCACAGGGTCGTGTAAAGTCTTAACATCATTAGGGATATATATATTTTCAATTTTTCTCCACTCATCATAATGATCCTGAACATTTCCGTCGTACAGTCGGCCAAAGAAGTGATGTCACAGCACCAAGTATATTCCGATCAAATATTGGTAACAGCACTATCTAAGCATTAATTCGTCTTTCGAGTGAGATACAAAAACATGTTTGTAATGCCCTCGAAAAAATCCCGCAACCCCAATATTGAACTACCCGAGTTGACGTCGTCTAGAATAGCATAAAATAGTCGTTGGTGGCGAAGTCTAGGAAACCCACCACGTGAATCACCACGAGACTATCACCTGGTTCTTTCAAGGAGAACTATCTATCTATCTATCTATTGCCTGACGCCGTGATCCCCGAAGGGGTGGCCACGAACGAACCGCCCCCATGCACCTCTGTCCCCAGTCAGTCGACGCCCCTCCCCTCAACCAGCACCGCCTTCGTTCATGTACTTCCTCACTCCATCCTTCCACCTCATATTCGGTCTACCTCTCCCCCTCTGTCCCTCCACCTCGCTCTCGTACACCCTCTTAGTCATTCTCTCGCTTTCCATACGTTCCATATGGCCGAACCATCTCAAGTTGTTCCTTTTCACACTTTCCAGCACATCTACCTCCACACCACACCTCCTTCTTACTTCCTCATTAGTCTGTCTATCCCTCCATGTAACTCCGCACGCACTCCTTAAGTAATTCATTTCCACTGCTCTCACTCTTGGTCTGAGTCTCTCAACCAACGTCCATGCTTCGCTTCCGTAAGTCAGTGTCGGGATTACCACACTGTCATGCAAGGATTTCTTCACTTCCATACTGACCACCCTATTTCTTGTTACTGCTTTTAGCGTTCCTACAACCCTCTTCCCCTGTTGTACCCTCTCCCGCACCTCTTCATCCATAGTCCCATCTTTACTCAACCAACTGCCCAGATACTTAAAAGAGTTGACGATCTCCATAGCCTGACCGTTCAGCTTCACCTCACACTCTGTGACTTCACCCCTTTCGAAGACCATAACCTTGCTCTTCCCCGTATTTACCTTCAAATTCCGTTTTTCGCACACTGTTCCAAACTCATTTACCAGACCCTGCAACTCCCATTCATTATCACTCATCAGAACTGTATCATCCGCAAACAGCAGTATAGGTAGCTTCCACTCAATTCCCTCCCTTTTCAGCGATACACCAACATCCACTGCTCTTGATAGTATTTCTTTCATAACTCCATCCATATATACAGTAAACAACCACGGGGACATCACACACCCCTGTTTCAAACCAACATTCAGGTCAAAGAACTCGCTCTGCTCACTCTCCACACGTACTGCCGCCTTTGCAACCTCATACATGCTCTTCACTGCTTTCAGCAACTTGCCCTCTACTCCGTATATTCTAAGTACTTTCCACAAACCTTCTCTATCCACTCTGTCATAGGCCTTCTCCAAGTCCATAAAGGCAACATACACCTTTTGTTTCTTCTCCAGATACTTCTCCACAACACAATTCAGGGTAAAAATCTGATCTACACATCCTCTTCCCTTCCTAAAGCCTCCCTGCTCGTCGCCTATCCATTTCTCCGTTCTCACTCTCACTCTCTCAATCACTACCCTACTGTATACCTTCCCTACTACGCTTAGAAGACATATTCCTCGGTGGTTACCACACACTCCTCTTTCCCCTTTGCCCTTATATAGGGGGACTATTATGCCAGTCTTCCAGTCATCGGGTGCACTCCCCTTCTCCCATGCTAGTTTGCACATTTTCCATACCCATTCTATCACTATCTCACCACCATACCTCAACATTTCCCCACACACTCCATCTGTTCCTGGTGCTTTCCCCAACTTCACTCTTTTCATGGCTTCCCACACTTCTGACCTCCTGATCCCCACCTCCTCCTCCACTACTTCTCTTCTTCTCCCTCCCATACCATATCCAGCTATGTTTGCTGGCTCTTCATTCCTTTCATTTAGCAACTCACTGAAGTACCTCCATCTTTCGACTCTCTCTTGCTTCTCGGCTAGCATTCTCCCATTCTTATCTTTCACACCCTTACTGTTTCCCTTGCTACCTTCCCTAACTTTCTTGACTTCTTTCCAGAACAGTTTCTTACTCTCCCTCCATTTTACACTCAGATTCCTTCCAAATTCCTCATCTACTCTTCTCTTACTTTCCTTCACTACTCTCTTCACCACCCTCTTACTCTCCACGTACCTCGCTCGTTTCTGTCTCTCGGAATCTTCATTCCCTCTACTACCCAACCACTCTCTATATGCTTTCTTCTTTTCTTCCACAGCTATTCTTACCTCTTCTGTCCACCATGCTGTACCTTTCACTCCCCTCCCTCTTCTCCTCACTCCACACACCTCCTCACATGCTGCACAGATCTCATCCTTAAACACCTTGCTCATCTCCTCCACTTCCTCCATAACTTCCAGGTCGAACCCACCTAGTCGTCTTTCCACTGCTCTCCTGTACTCCTCCCTGACTTCCTCCTCCTGCAACCTCTCCACTCTCCTCACCATTCCACCCTCCTCTCGCCTCCCTCCCGCTCTCCTCACCCACTTCTTTTGTATCCTAACCTTAGCTACCACTACATAATGATCAGACAGACCCCCTCCAATACCCCTATACACCCTAGCATCCATCACAGATTTCTTCATTCGTTCATCCACACATACATAATCAATCAATGACTTTCGTTCCACCACTGTCTTATCCTTCAACGTCAACATCCGTTTCCACGTGTACCTGTGGATCATTCTGTGTCGGAAGAAGGTGTTGGCTATCCACAGCCTCCTCCCCACACATACGTCCACAAGTGCACTACCATTCCCATTCACCTCTGATGGTACCCCCCACCCTCCCACCACTCCCTCAACTTTCCTATCACCCACCTTACCATTCATATCCCCAATCAGAAATATTCTTTCGTTCTTGTCAAACTTCTCCAGGCACGCCTCCACATTCATCCAGAACTCCTCTTTCTTTCTTTCAAGTATATCCTCTGTCGGGGCATACACGCATACAATCACCCACGTTTGTATTCCTACTTTCATTCTCACCACACAATCCTTGAACCCACAGACCCATACTCTCTTACACATTCCTTCCATTTGCTACTTACAAACAAACATGCACCTTCTCTCGCTGTTCCTTCACTCACTCCAGCACACACACCCATTCCACACTCCCACTCTCTCACATCTGAACCTTTCCATTTGGTCTCTGTCATTCCACATACATCCAGCCTGGCATTCACTAACACTTCCAGAACCTCTCTCTCTTGTGTGCCATCATTCATGCCACTAACATTCCACGTAGCCATTCTCAGAATGTCCGAAGGCATGTCCTTAGTCGGTCGTGGTTCGTCAACGTTGGTTCCGTCCGCATCCGAGGCTGTTCGTTCGTTTTTCTTTGCTTAGATATTTTTTCCGGGTGGGGGTCGCAAGCCCACCAACCCAACCTCTTTAGTCGCCTCTTACGACACGCAGAAGGCACGTGGGGCATATTCTATTCCCTAACCCCCAGGGGGGAACTAAGGTTGCTATTCTAATGTACGTCCGTGGTAGTACAGTGGGTTAGCGCGCGGGTCTGGTTGACCTATGAAGGATATGGTCACTAACCAGGGTTCGAACCCCACACCCGGCATCTCAAAACCTGGGGAGTTTTCAGGAGGGTTAAAATCCCTCCAGGGTTCGAGCCCCGCGCCAGGCATCTCAAAACCTGGGGAGTTTTCGGGAGGGTTAAATTCCCTTCGCACCCAGTATTTAATTCTTCTGTTTCTCCTGGAGTACGGGCCTCCTCTGTCTGGCGTTTTCGCGGCATTTTAATGTTCCTATTCAACATCTGACAGACATTAATACAGCATACAGCGAGCAAAGCGTAATGACAGTGTCGACACAACTTATTTGGCCAACTGTACACACGTGGGAATTCCTGCGTTACATTATGTACTGATGGCATACTTACTCGTGATTCCTCACTCATGAAGCTCTTCACAGTATACAGTGAACACTTCTGAAGTTTGTTTATGTTCAATGGAAATATTTATATATATTTCCTGACATGAGACAACATAGAACAGTCTGCATCTGCTTGTAACATCCAGCAACATCTGGTGTTGATCCCTATTAATTAATTTATGCGAATAATGATTGTAATGGTTCAATATTATCATACCCTCTATCATGGAAAATTTAGGGGTAAATATCCTGTTTTACACCGGGGACGGGGGGGGGGGGGGGGGGGGGGGCGCGCTTTGCCACCCCCCCTCCCCATGACCTATTGTCATCATCATATACAGTATATAGCCAGCAGGGGGCAAAAACAGAATATAACAAACACAAAAGCGAAACCGGGAGCTTACGACCTATGTAAACATGACGACCGTAGCCCGGATACTACATCCTTAGATTTTGTGTTAGTTATTTAGGCCGTATATTATAATGAATTACCGACGGTTTGGACATAATATGGTAATGAAGTACATGACATAACTAATATATTTGCCTAAATAATATATCGATGGTTTCGACCCGGTGTTAAACTGGATAAATTCCAATTTAGGATATATATACCTGTAATTATATTTCAATTCACCGAGTGTATGCAAACGAAAAACGAGATCATGTGTGTACAACAAAATATAATAGAAATGCGGAAATCCTATCTTCACTCAACCAGAAGGAGGTTTTCTGTTTCGTCAATCCTTGTTTCCCGCCAAAATTTATCTGCATAGCAGGCGATGTTTATCCGCAACGGCAACACTGAAGTCTGAGGCTTGACAATCCCCCTCCCCCCAAAGCACCAAAGATAGACAATAATGCTTGTATTTATAAACAATTCTTACCCTTCGCAGCGCCGTAATGGAAACAAAAGAAAAAGAAAAGAATTACCTGTAGAATTGGGAATGCTAATCATCTAATCTCTGTACGCAACACTCATTCCCACAGCATACGTTCGGTATCAGGTGCTGCCTAGTGTGTGGGTCCTGGGCGCTGCGAAAGGAAAGAATCGTTTGAAAATGCGAGCATTACTCTCTATCTTCGGTGCATTTAATTTTCGAGGGTTCATACTGGGCCATTTGTTATGTGTTATAGTGTACATGTGATTGAGTGTTCGCAAAAACAATCTGCAATACAAATAAAACATATCCATAACGCCAAAACGTCCATCGCCAAATTGGATGGCACCAATAATAGACATCCAACCGGCTAGGCCAAAACTTTGCAAACCCCGTAAGTACCGTCCGCTTGCAGGTGCCTGGCGCCAATATATGGAATCCAAACAGCTAGGCCAAAACATACCAAACCCCGTAAGTACCGTCCGCTTGCCGGTGCCTTGCGCCAATATATGGAATCCAAACAGCTAGGCCAAAACGTACCAAACCCCGTAAGTACCGTCCGCTTGCCGGTGCCTGGCGCCAATATATGGAATCCAAACAGCTAGGCCAAAACGTACCAAACCCCGTAAGTACCGTCCGCTTGCAGGTGCCTGGCGCCAATATATGGAATCCAAACAGCTAGGCCAAAACGTACCAAACCCCGTAAGTACCGTCCGCTTGCAGGTGCCTGGCGCCAATATATGGAATCCAAACAGCTAGGCCAAAACGTACCAAACCCCGTAAGTACCGTCCGCTTGCCGGTGCCTGGCGCCAATATATGGAATCCAAACAGCTAGGCCAAAACGTACCAAACCCCGTAAGTACCGTCCGCTTGCAGGTGCCTGGCGCCAATATATGGAATCCAAACAGCTAGGCCAAAACGTACCAAACCCCGTAAGTACCGTCCGCTTGCCGGTGCCTGGCGCCAATATATGGAATCCAAACAGCTAGGCCAAAACGTACCAAACCCCGTAAGTACCGTCCGCTTGCCGGTGCCGTGATAGCAACCTCTGAAGCAAGGCGCCCAAACGCGGACATTCAACCAGCAAGTGCCTGACGGTAAAGCAGATATCATACGAGGGTTTTTCAATTCAATCAACACAAGTTTATTGTCACAAAGTAAAAAAAAATACATTTCACACCATTACATTCAGAATATTTACTCTGAGACAACACGGAACTGATGTCATCCGGCATACAGTATATATATGTCTCATATTAATCAATTTATGTAATACTGTCAACATAACAGAAAGAAGTAAGTGCTAAAGAAAACACAATAATAAAAGACACCCTCAATAAATAGAGTAATAATATTATTACAAATTGATAAGCCCTACTTAAGTATTATTTATTTCCCTATTTATCAAGTATACTTTTAGTTTTCTTTTGAAAATATCAAAACTACAGTCTAGATTTATTTCATCCATAATATGAATCCATTTAAACACTCCTATGTGCCTGAAAGTTCGCTTCATAACATTAGTTCTGGCTATGGGAACATGTAGCTTGTGACTTTTATAATCAACATTCGATTATCAAAACTTTTCTGGCAACATTTCCGGAATATTTAGCACTGGTATCGTATACTAGACTGGTAATAGATATATTAAGGTAACAAGAGTATTGTCAATGTAAACCTCATAAGCTGCCAGACCAGTGTTGAGGATAAATGTCGAGGGAATAAGCGGTCGTGTGATACCAGCTTTAGGGGAACCCAGCGATGCGATGCGATGATATTGTATAGTCTTTAGTGTCGGCCCAGACAATCATGACAGATTGGTTGTATCCCTAGTCTGGTATGCCCAAAATCAAAACGCAAAATATCGCTAGATCCGTTCCCAAAAGTGGCTAGACAACTTAAAAAATAAACGCCAAAAATCGCTAGAATGTGCCAAAATCTTTGCGTGGTACACAACAAAGCCACTCCAACAGCTTCCTCTATCTTCATCACCCCTTCTCCCCTTTCAACACTCTTCGAAAAGTATATAGGAGGTGCCGTTGTAAAGGCTTATCCCTCAATACCTTCACCTGACCTGACCTATACTCTATGCAACTCAACTTTGCCGCCGGCCTCTGCAGCAGATACGAGACCGCGCCTGTGATTGGCTGGCAATGACATCACGCCCTAGACATTAAAGGTTCCAGAATTTCCAGAGTTTGTATTATATGCACTTATCCTTGACGTTGTGGTTACAATTTAGCCAAGTTATTATACTAGAAAGTAGCATACAAACCCCTTTGTTATTTCGCATACAACACACTGAGCATAATATTCAGAAACCGCCGAAAAGATGGAAATGCAGTGTATAAATATAAAACAAACTACCTCCTGGCAACACTGCACTGGCCCGGCGGCGCCTTTTAAACTCAAATATTATCTTATTTGTGTCTGTATGTGCAGATATAACCATTATCTATTCATGTTTACCTTTCGTTGCCTTCGTGCTATTGTTCATAAGGTCGCAGAGTATGGTAAGCAAAACAATAACATATAAAATATAGCCTATGACGGAACATGAGGATATCACATTATCGTATGAATTAATTCAGCTTTTCTTTTATATTCCATATATATTAATTATATTAGATAGGTTTAGGTCATTCTAATGGTGTGATAAGTGATATCCGAACCTTAAGAGCTATAAAATACCACATGGAACACATAAAATCGTAAGATATAATACTGTAAACACAAGCAAGGTAAGAATTACCGTCACTGTCTACTTTAAATGTGTGCGAAGTCAAGCACGGCCTGTGATTCACTAATAGGCACGGGCCCGAGCCAGTCAGCCTTCCCTCTCGCTTACTTCCCCCGTTTATCAATTCTGTATCTCCTTGTTTTTACTTTACGATATAGGCCTATACGTAATTATTGTGTTTCACGTTATATTTAATAGCGCTTTAGAATCGGATAGCACTGTAATTTATTAAATAATAATTAAAATTTCTTAAACGTATCTAGTTTGTGTGTGAGTTTGTGTTTTTTATCTGTGTTTATTTTTTGTTTTATGTTGTTTTTGTGTTTTCCCTGTTCTTGCTCTGTCTTGAGTCGGCTACCCCCAAAATGGGGATTGGGCCTGAGCATATAGATAGATAGAATAGATAGATCTAGTTTAATTAATAAATAAGGAATAATAAAGATAATGAATACATTATCAGCTCTGCCTCTCCTATTGGCCAGATAGCCAATCACAGGCGCGGTCTCGTATCTGCTGCAAAGGCCGGCGGCAAAGTTGAGTTGCATAGAGTATAGTAGAGCAAACAACATAACTAACAGTAATATATGGGTAGCCTAGCCTCGTGTTCCTACCCCCTCAAGGGATCGTGGGACTGGCCGTTATTTGTGTTGCCTTTTGATTTTCTTTGGCTCAAACAGTAATTTGTCAACAATTAAATAAATTTTCTATTAAAGCAAGACAGAATCAGCAGAAGGCTGTGTACAGTTGTTGTCAGGAATACACGAACATTTCCTAAAAAATGAATAAAATTGTGAGCGATAACTAATGAAGCCCAGTAATCTGATACATTTGGCTCAAACTGTTTATCAAAAAGTGTATCAAATAAAAACCACTATAAATTGTTCACAACTGTACATTTCAAGAAGTTTAAAGGGGGTAGGGTTTATTTTGTTTTGTAGCCTATATATTCATGTATTCATTATTGTTTTAGTTTCCGCCTTAGAATGCTTGTCCTTAATAAATTATCATCAAGATCCTCCTTCGAGATCAATCTATTTATTATTTTGTTTTTTTCAATTTCCTTCCTAGACCTCCATCAATCTTTTAAAACATATATGCCCCAAGATCACCCTTCCAGATAAATTTGTAGCCTACATTTTCCGGTAGAAAAATGTTCCGGCCAATAGGCTCGCATTTGCTCGCCGGCAAAAAATCGACACCTAAATGGCACGAAAGGTCTTATACTGACAAAGAAATGGGGTGAAATGTCGTAAAATCGTCCAACTAATGGGTCGAACGTCATAAAACCTGAAAAGTAATGGGGCAAAACATGAGGGAGAAAGGGGTCAAGAAAAACGACCCTCTCCCCTAACTGTAAATCTCGCACCTCCCCCGTTTACTATGCTACCCGTGGTCATCCCTCTATGGTTCCCTACGTCAAGCTAAAGGACTAGTTATAGAGCTATAGTGTATTCAAGCTAACCTGGCAGTAATGTGTACCGACAGTACCGCTGCCTTTCTATGCTTCCTATACTGCCTTTCTAAACTGCTCGTGTGACGCCGCCTTTAATATATAATAATATATAGAATGGAAGCGTTACCAATATTTGTCTGGTTAGCTTGAATACACTTTAACAATAGCTAATAAGGCTCCACCAACAATCCTGGCACCCGGTGTGTTTACTCCAGTGAAGCTGGTATTGGTGGATTTACACCAGCCCTTTCTCCGCTAACTTGTATCCCCAACTCTTATCTGGTAGTTTCTGAAATCTACTATGATCTAGGCCTAGATAATAATAATAATAATAATAATAATAATAATAATAATAATAATACTATTGTCCCCTAGATCTACCCCCCTTTATTATAATTGCCAATATTAGTGCAAAATAGCCTCAATAAGTTGCCAGAAATAAGTTGGGGATGAACAGTTGCTTGAAACAGCGGTCGTGTACTGTAAATCCATATATAACACGAGCTCTCTTTCTGGCAACACTAACCTGACGACTACTGAATTATTCTTTTATTATTAATGTTGTCCCGTATGACATTAATAATATTATATTTGCCAATATCACTGCAAAATAATCTGAAAATGTTGCCAAGCCCAGACGATAGGCGTGTGTTACCAGACATAGTACAATACTAGAAATTAAGAAATATAACGAAGCAATACACTTCTGGCTGCATCTGTAAGTGTATGCAACCACATTTTAATTGCTTAATGCATATTGCTTATCTTTCCCTCTGCTCATCGCTATTGTGAACTATTTGTGTAGTAATGCACTACTCAATGCCGTAATGTATCTAGCAACACTCCCCTGGTGTGAACTGAAGTTGCCAAAAAGACCCTCGTCTAAGCCCCGCCCACCGTCATGTTGCCCGGCCTGCTTATCAGTGCGGAGGTCTCGACTCAGCCGCGGGACCACAACAAATCTGCATTATTTACCTGATATGGGTGTGTTTGTATTAATATGGCACCAACAATACCTACCACACATATCAATAGTCTCATAAGTAACTACGATTCAAGTTATTTATTAAAACTAAGAGAACTGTGGGCATTACAAGGTGTAGGATGAACGTGTGAGCAGGGAGTGGGATAGCGATGCACCTCAGAGTTCGACGCACGGCCCGGGAGTAAGCATGTGTTCCAGTGTGTGACCGCGGGATATATACCGGAAATCGTCTAATTATGCGTTTTATCGGCGAATTCGGGTGTTCATAGTTGATTAAAGTGTCAAGTACGTGTCGGCATTGTTCCAGCAAGACGGACACCCGAGGAAGAGTGCGTATTACGTAAGAGGTTTGGAGGAAGCTCGTCAACACCCTGGCGTCGGATCAAGGTAGGTGAACTCGTCTGCCATCTTGGTATTGGTGAAGGAGTGGACACGGGCCTGTATTCAACTACAGCATTGTTGGTGATAGGCTAGTACTATAATAATGTGGTTTGCCTAGCCATTTAATATAGTGTAATAAGATATTTATTATTTTAATTATGAGGATTATGATGAATACCGAAGCATTCCAGTACTCGTAGTTGCAATTACATAACTTAGCGTATCCTATTTACTAGTTAGCCTAGTTATAATTATTATTGTAGTGTCCCGACACATTCCCTATCTTTGTATTGTAATGTGGAGTACTGAAACATTATTACAGTAGGCTAGCCTATTCCTAGTTGCAATTATATAACTAGCGTGGCGTATCCTATTTACTAGCTAGGAATAGGCTAAGCCAGCCCACACGGAGCACATGGTCGCATATTTGTGTCCGATTGGATTGCTTAATGGCTAGATCTGGGTCATTGTGGACACTTGAGAAATATTGCCAGGACCCATGAACCCTTTCAGTACCGGTGCCCTCCTGTTAACTTTATTCTGGCTAGTATTAGGTGAATTTATTGAGTTTTAAAAGGGCCTCCAGCAATTAACAGGCTTCGAACCCATTTTGCTACCACATAAACTGCGCAGAATCCTATAAAAATAGCTAGAACGTAATTTGAAAAACGTCGCCGGTACTGAAAGGGTTAATGTCTGAAATCCTTAGTGCTTTTATTTGTTGATCTTGGATGACTTTTTTGAGCAAATATAAGCTTTGAATGAGGTCAACAAGTATCTGTGCCACATTTGAAGCCAGTTATCCCATGACTGGAACACAAGATCCGTGTGTGCGGGGTTGCTAATAGCCACCAAAATAATGATAGGCTACATAGCCTAGGCCTAGGTAAAATTCCAGTTTTACACCGGGGACGATTTTTACAAGTAGCCTATTATATATATATATATATATATATATATATATTTTTTTTTTAAAGTTCTTTTATCGTAATTCTTTACTATTGCGGCTTCCGCTCTAGCCTACACCATTACAAACTGTCTCAAATTAATATAATGACTGTAAGAATCCATAGAATAGGTTAGTGAATTTCAGAACGGAAATGCTAAATTTATGGCTTTGTGGACAAATGATATATCAGATGAGCTGGTAATTGTATAGGAGACGCAACAACGTGTTTTTCAGGTATTTTGTTTTTGTTTATTTTTGTTTTGTTTTTTGGTGTTTTACTCGAATCTAATGAAGTTGAATGGGAAGTTAGCATTTACCCATTATCCATCAATCTAAAGACACGCCCCCCGATAGTGGGGAGGGCTATGAAGATCAGGGAAATTGAGGGGTAAAAAGCGTATAGAACACTATAGAACACGATAATACACATTTGTATCTAAAATTTGGCTCGGGTTTTGTCATTTTCCACAGTAACCCTAATACAAATTTGGTTTGGGTTTTCATAGGGTTAACATTAGCCTAACCTAACAACCTTACCTAACCTATAAGGCTGCGAGCCTATTCCCTATAATTATCCAATTATTTTATCCTTAGACTTTGTGGGTTTAATAAGGGTGGAAGGAAAAATGGTGGCCATCTTGGATCAGGGAAGAACTAAATGTTTTCACTTATCCACTGTATTTTTAGTATTTTGTCATCTATTTCAATGCTAACCCAGCGGGAGTCTGGGGGCGGTTCTGAAAAATGTTCAGAGTAGCCTAGCCTAAATAGGCCTAGGCCTATACAATTTTGGGATTTTTTTTATTTTAATACCACGAATTTTCCGAGTGTTTTTTATAAACAAAATTGGTCATTTGCATCAATATATAGTGTTTGTAATTAATTAGAAATCTCGGGAAAACCTATTTTCCCCATTAGGCCTATCGACCGATGTTGAGACACGCTCGCTCCCCGATAGTGATTTGAAAAGGCATTAGCCTAACCTAACAACCTTACCTAACCTAACCTAGTATTATGGGTGGGGGCTGCCGCCCCCACACCCCCGCTGGTTGAGTACTAATCCCTTAATAAAAAAATGGGCTGTCGATTATACGAAGGTGAAAGAAAAGTCGATGAAGTCTATGGTGTTTACTCTGCAATCTTCAGCTTGATTGTACATTGATAACAGGGAAAGTACCGTATAATTGACAACCTTGTTACGAAAATTAAATTTTAGTACCATACTTTTACATTAGGTTTTTCCGAGGGTTTAACACATTTTCATATGATCTTTAGAGCTATCGATGACTGAAAGTACCGTATTGACAACCTTGTTACGAAAAAGACATTTTAGTACCATACTTTTTTATTAGGTTTTGCCGAGGGTTAAAACAAAATTTCTTATGATCTTTAGAGCATATAGATTAATTATTTATCTTCAAATATATCAATAACATTTGTGGTATTAAAATAACATTGAACCCAATTTTGTTTGCCTTGGGATACCGGATGGGTCCCTGATCCCTCACCCCCCTATGAATTATTGAAATCCGCATATATTTTGACAATTGACAGTAAGGGGGCTTAATAAAGTTTTCACTGTTGTCAATATAGGCCTATATATAATATATATATATATATATATATATATATATATATATATATATATATATATTTTTTTTTGTCTTTTTTTCTTTTTTTTTAAATATAGGGCTCGCACCCTTATTTTTCATATTTTTTCCTCCAGATTTTGAGAAATTAGTGTTTTCATGGTTTTAGTTATAATTCCAATGTGGGATACAAGATGGGTTGAGGGGGCTTTGTCCCTCCTCACCCCCCCCCCCCCCCATGACTTATTGAAATCATCATCTATGTTGCCAGCAGGGGGTAAATATCGATTATACTGCATAAAGAAGGCATTTGTAAACAGTGAGGATTCCTTTTTCATTCCACTATTAACATATTTTCTTGGTTCGAAATACCACGGTCATGATAAGCAAAGGTGTGCTCATACTCAAAAAGTTGTTTTTAACAGCATTTTTCAGTCCTTTTATTAGTCCTTTTAGCTGTCTTCAGATGCCAGGAAATGCTGTTTTTGGCACCCTAATTTCTAAAAAAAAATCCAGGGGTGCATGCCCCCGGACCCCCCTAGGGCTAGCGCCTTTGGCGCTCGTGCTCCTCCGCACTTGTACGGTAACACCAGACAGAAATAGTAATAGCTTAGTGTTAGCTACTAGTAACACAATCAAACTTAAATGGATTGACACCCTGCACGCACGGAGGAAGAGAAGCCATTCTTGTAAACAATGGTATTTCTGCATAACTACAACTCCTGTTAGTTTAAGTTTTAATTATTTTATTTGTGTATTTTAAGGCTTTGTAAGTGTGTATTTTATTGTTAGAAAGTGCGGAAAGCACTTTTTATTAGCATTTGCATTGTTAATTGTAATTCAGATACCCCAACAAACTAGGAGTTTACTCGATTTAGTCAACTTTGAAAAGACATTAGCCTAACCTAACAACCTTACCTAACCTATCCTAGTATTATGGGAGGGGGCTGCCGCCCCCACACACCCGCTGATTAGGTATTAAAACTATAAACAATTGATGGGATAAAGTCTATGGTGTTTACTCTGCAATCTTCAGCTTTGGCTGTACCAATAAAAATGAAGCTTCACTCTGATTGGCTACTAAACATCGGGGAGGAGCCTCCAAGGAGGCTAGAATGTAAAGAAAGTGTCCTGGACTGGCTGTACAAAAATAACTGATAATGTTTAAGGGGAGTGAAAATCAAATTGACAAAATAAGAAAAGTATCACTTATCCGCACATCAGTAAGGTCCCCTGAGTAAGGTAAGAGCGAACAAAAATAATTCTATGAGACAGGAATCCCGTAATCCAGGAGTTGTTCTGCAGAATACGCACATATATTTTACCGTGTCGTATTGGGCCATTCCTAAGCGTTTGTATTCAATTACTTTTTGGGTGAGATTGTACATTATGTGACAGCTGAGAGACCCATCGATTTTGTTGTGGCATATGGAAATGTCATATCACATAATACGTTAGTATATACCGGTATGTCTGTACTGTCGGAAATTTATTAATACGGGAGATTTTGCCCCCTACTGTTAAGATAGCCTATATGAGAATGGCAATAAGTCCTTTGGTGGGGGGGGGGGGGGGGGTGAGGTGAGGTGAGGTGAGGTATCCCACGGCAAATGGTTATTGCCAAATAGAGCATATTTCTCCCTTTTTATCCTCTTTAACTCTCTCCGTTTTCCCTGATCTTCATAGCCCTCCCCACTACGGGGGTGGGGTTTTAGCCTATAGATTGTTGAAGAATGGGTAAATACTCATTTCCTGCAGTCCTTGATGTAAAACAACACTGTTTATAAAACATAAAAAGAACAAAACAATATATATAATATATATATATAAAAGTAAATGCTTAAACTTGGCTGTCACTTGGTTAAAATTTACCACATTTTGTTCAACCCTGACTAGGTAACCTAGTGTATTGGAGAACGTCTCTGCCTCCCACCCCGGGGGACCTGAGTTCAATCCCATGCTCAGGCATGACAGTTTTTCGCATATACTGGTAGCCGGTACCATTTCCCTTGAGCAAAGAAATGGGTAATAACATCTGGAAATAAACTTTGGTCGAGTGCTATTGAATCTCTGAGCGAGGGCTAGAGAGAAATGGCACCATATAGCCTAAGTCACCTGAACATTATAATTATTTTGTATTTATATTTTACACTATCCCAACACATTTAATGGATACCGGTATTGTATAAGTCTGGGAAGGAGAACAACTACAAAGTAATTTCCTGATTGAAATTCACATTTTCACAATACAAATGTTCTCGGAGCATGCACACCCATTTCAATATTTAAATTAAGTGAAGGTGTCTGTAATCGTATTCATAAACACGTTGGAAGGGCGTTGTCTATAGCCAGTGTTTCTCAACCTTTTTCTGGTCGTGGCCCCCTTCAATCCAATGCAAGTTCTTGTGGCCCCTCCATGCCAACTTTGAGTTCTTATCCCCCCCACCTCATGCGTCCCTCACATTAATACGCCTAGGGAAGTAGGTATATTAATGGTTTTAGTTTGAATACTACCAAGTACTCAAAACACTAACTTCAGGCATAAATCAAATAACAATATTAATTGGATAAATATTTTATTTGAATACTTATTTATTTACAAAAGGAATACAACACAAGGAATACATGTAGGTACAATTGGCTCTATCTTGAAAGGTTTCAGTGGGATCCCTGTGACTGGTGCAGGGCTGCCAACTTGTCAATGTTTGGCTTGAAAGCTGTCAGAGAGAGACGTAAATCGCCTCTTTTTTTTTTTTCTATGTCAAGGCGATTTCGAGTCTTTGACAGCAGGTACATCACCCGACTGAAACCAGTCTCAACCAAGTAAGACGTGGGGGAAAAGCAAGTAAGAGCAACTTCACATCTTTCCAGAGTAGTGGGTACTTCTTATACACATCTTGATTCATCCACAGCTTCTGGTGTCCTCCACGCTTGAACCTTGCTTGAGCTGTTGTGTTATTCTGAAGTTCAATGAAGTTCAATTTGTGGGTCCTAAATTTTCTGTGGCCCCCCTTGGCCCCCCATTTTTCAAATTTGGCCTTGTGGCCCCTGAAAAATCTCATGTCCCCCAAGGGGGCCATATGGCCCACGTTGAGAAACACTGGTCTATACTATACCGGTACCATGTTTTAAATAAGAATGCCAAAACTGTTGAACATTAACCTCTATAACTCACAAACCACTAGACTAGACTAACAGCAATTATTTCTACCGTTTGGGAAGGGCCAGCCAGTGAATATGTGTGGGAATTTACAGCCCATTTACTCTATCCCTTCTTTAGTTACAGAGGTTAGGGTTCACTATTTCTGCCCTACCTATTTGGATGAGGGTATAGGGTATGGTACCTAGGCCTATATAGGCTACAAGAGGGTGGTGCCAACTTGACTTCTGGGCGCCATATTGTTTTTAGCTCACGCGTTACCCCATAGCGTACCGGTACCAATATTTGTACACTACATTTTTCAGTTTACAGTAGGCTATATACCTTATTATATTTTTACCTCTGTGTTTTCATATACTGTATATACCGGTATAGCCTATACCTTATTTTATTTTATTTATGCCTTTCTTATCCATTTAGGCCTTTTTTCCCGTTATCCATCAATCTATATTATGGTACGTACCGTACTTAAGTCCCCAGGCGCCACATTGTGTCGTTCCTCTGAACCCCTGAACAACACTGATCTGGCAGCTTCTGAAATATCCTCTTAGAAGAACTGTCACCTATAATATTTATCTACCTTAAGGAGAGGTATTTAGTTTGTTCCCTAGACCTCCATCAAGCTTAAAATTACACCCCCTTGAGTCCCTTTCAAGATAAATTTGTACATTTTTCGGTAGAAAAATATCCCGGCCGAAGGCCGCTTCCTCTTAAATTACAGGCTCGCTATCGCTCGCCAGGATAAAATCGACACCTGAATTGCACGAAAGGTCTTAATATGGGGTGAACGTTCTTAAAATCGCTAAACTAATGGGGCAAACGTTTTATAATATCAAAAGCAAAGGGGCTAAACATGAGGGAGAAAGGGGTCAAGACAAAAATCCCTCAAGTGGAGATCTCCCCTTAAGCCTAGTTGCCAGTGGAATTGTAATATTCTTAAGCTAAGTTGGGGTTGGTCTTTATATAGGCTAGGTTCAGGTTGGTTTGATAAGGTTATCGTAGTTGGCTTAGATGGGCTAGATTAGGGTATGTTTAATGTTTGGTTTCTTTAGATTTGGATAAAGTATATAACCTAGTTAGGCTATGTTCTCATAAGAAGTGCGTCACCTATGATGATCCACCTCCAGTCTCGTTGCCAAAGCCCATATGTCGATGGAAACTATTCTCCAAATGATGCCATGATATAGTTACGGATCAGAGGTTTATGCTAATGGGTCGCGTGTGATGACCCCATTAGTAAAGGGGCGCTGTTTTATGAAGAAATATATTTGATTTCATTCAGCTTGTTTAACCCTTTGAAAATTATGACGCATTTTGGCAGTTTGTTCTAGATATCATGAGACGATTTTATACAGCTTAGGAAGGATTAGGAAGAATTAAGTTTTAGCTTTACAATATTGTTTGGGTAGCATCCCTATTTATAGACACTATTATTTGCATAGATATTATTTTATAAATAGGCCTAAGCTTATGAGTATTATATAAATAGCCTAGTATTAATCTTATTATTGTGAGAAAGCCACCCTGCCATGATCTTCTGCACTAACTATTGATTTAATGTTCGTTTAACCTACGTATGCTGACCATATCAGCAAATCGCGTGATGATTGAAGCACTATCAGAAATTACATGATAGGATAAATTCATATTTTTTCACCAACCAACTTTACTTCTAAACTCAATGAAATCAACAAATACATGTGTCACTCCAAGGATTCAAACCTAGGATACTCACACCCATAGGTTAAGCTTATCAGTGTATTACGTAAATGTAAGACAGCAGCAGAGAGAGAGAGAGTGTGTGTGTGTGTAATTGCAGCTATAACTTACGGTATTTTGAGAGTTCACTTTTTATTGGTACCGGTATATGATCTTTGTAAATGTGTTGTTTTTGATCATGTTGACGTTCATTTCATATTAAAGTATAAGCCATTCACACGTAATTTAGATTTTTGGATAATTACATTATAAGAAATAGGAAGCTGATGAAATCAATTATTTATTTTCAAAAAACCTTTCTTTTCTTTTGCAACATAGCAATTATTATGCTACACAACACGTTAAATCTCTCTTTAACTGCCCTGCCGAACATCTTGTCTGACCACAGACTTTGACTGGCCAGTCACGGCCGTGTGGACAACAACGCAAGCGTGTTCGACAGACTCTGCCCAGTGAGGGGGCACAGCCTGCCAGACACTGCTCGATCGTGTGGACGGGGCTTTTACCGGCTCTTGTAAACCAGGCTTTAGTGATTCTCTTGCTTCCCGTACTATACCTTACTATAGTGTGTTCCTTAACGTGTGGGAAGCGTGTTGCCACTCTTCTACTGAACAAAGTATAAGGGCTCGAGTGTTGTTTTATCACATATCTGTATATCGTTCATTATATAACAGCAATTGATATTTACGCAATTATTTAACCCTTTTAGTACCGGTGCCGTCCTATTAGCTTTATTCTGTCTATTATTGCTAGCTAAGCTAGTTAGGGCATGCTACACTTACTATGGGTTTCAGAGGCCGTGTTACATCGTTTTTCGGTAATAACTTATTAACAAACAGTTGGATCAGTATGATATTTTGACACAGCTTTTTTCACACCGTGCCCTAATTTTCGTCAATATTGTGCATTACCAAAAAGGGTAGAAATAAGCCACTTGTCTCTGTGTCATGAGGTTAAAGTCACACATTTAATGACTAAGAAACGGACAAGGCGCCGTGGCTTACCTGTGAGAACCACCAAACCATTATTGCTCCATCAAACACGGTAGTTATCAGCCACCACCCAACCCTACTATCGCCTTTAGATTCAAGTTATCTGTCAATATCAAGTATGAATATACAAAAAGTAAGACGAGAAATCTCGGAGTGAAAGTAAAAAGTGCACTGTATCAAGGAATTGTTGTGCCAACAGTGATGTATGGGGCTGAGACATGGGCTCTGAAGAAAAAGGAGAAAGAGGGCTGGATGTGATGGAGATGAGCTGCTTGAGGAGTATGTGTGGAGTTACTCGTAGAGACAGATTGAGGAATGAAGAGATACGTAGGAGAGTGGGGCAGCAAGAACATTTGTCAGCCAGAGTGGACAGAAGGGTGCTGAGCTGGTATGGTCATGTTGAACGAATGGGAGATGAAAGGCTTCCAAAGAGAATATGTGAGTCAGGTACAAGGGGAGATAGAAGGGCAGGAAGACCCCCATTGAGATGGAGAGACTGTGTAAGAAAGGCTTTGGATGATAGAGGAATGACTATAGATCAGGCAGGGGAAGTGGTGGTGGACAGGAGTGAATGGAGAATGCTTGTGAATAGTTGAGTGAACACGTGGTCATTTGGAGTAAGGGGTCGGGTGCAAGTTGGACTAGATAATAGTCCATCAGGCGCCTGGTCCGGGGAGACGATTAATATGAAGGGTGTGCCTGGAAGTGTGGTGGGAGGGCTTGTGGCTTTGGCTCCGCTGCATGTCTGCCTGCCGAGATCGGAACCTCTCCGGGTGGTCAGGGGCCGGGGGAGTGCTGGAGCGACCTTGGTAACCCAGGTCTCTGGGTCTTCTCCTGGGTGACTGGATGTGTGAGAGTTTGTGTTTTTTATCTGTTTATTTTTTGTTTTATGTTGTTTTTGTGTTTTCCCTGTTCTTGCTCTGTCTTGAGTCGGCTACCCCCAAAATGGGGATTGGGCCTGAGCATATAGATAGATAGATGTATTTTTGTATATTTTTATTTTGAAATCGACATATAACTTTAATTTAAAAGCGATAGTAGTGTTGGGTTGTGGCTGATAACTACCGTGTTTGATGGAGGAGCAATAATAGTGTGGTTCTCACAGGTAAGCCACGGTAGCCTTGTCCGTTTCTTAGTCATTAATGTGTGACTTTAACCTCATGACACAGAGAAAAGTGGCTTATTTCTACACTGTTTGGTAATGCACAATATTGACGAAAATTAGGGCACGGTGTGAAAAAAGCTGTGTCAAAATATCATACTGATCCAACTGTTTGATAAGTTATTCCCGAACAACGATGTAACACGGCCTCTGAAACCCATAGTAGTATATTATCAAAGTACAACTGCTCTCTTGTGATAATGGGTCATTCTTCAACCCGGACAGGGTGTACATAGATACTAGGACATTAATCGTGGTACCGTATCAAGTTTTCAAACCGAGTTTCTACGTAAAATTCAATAATCACTTAAAACCATATACATTCAGTCAAGTTATCGTTTCCAATGCGAAAATTACAAAACACTTATGAGAAAAAACTTGCTCATCGAAAATTGGCGGAAAAAGCGCTCGTGAGACACCGCTTTTAGTGTAGCCTACAGTTTCAGCAGATAGGCTATTAGGTTACACTAGTTCGAGTCTGTGAACTTTGGAAACCTAGTTTTGAAGTAGGCTACCGGTATCTGCGCTATACTATAATGCATGTATTGTCTCATTAGCATTCGATACTGATTTACATGGGTGCGTCGCCATATATATGCTCTTAATAACTGGAGGCTACCTCAGCTAGTAATACAGTACCGTACGGTATATTAATTAAGTTACACCCCGTTCTTAACATTAATCCTCTATTACAAACCCCAATGTACTAGAATAAACTAATGAAAGCATATGGATTCGAACTAGGGACACCACACCCAGAACATAAGCATCTAAAGCATTAGACCACCAACACAGTTAAAGGTTAAGTACACGATCACGATTAATATCCATTTTCGAATTCTGGATATTAATCTAATCATGTACTCAGACCCAACTGCATTATGGATAACGTAATGTTTTAGTGAGAGGGAAGAACAATGAATATATTATACCTGTAGTTAAAAGTAGACGAATTTACCGAGTAAGTGAAGGGTTTGGGGGGGGGGGGGGGGGGACGCAAGCATGGACATAGTTTTTCCGACTACATAACAGTGTTATCTCTCAGTATACCAGCCATGGCAAGTATTATCTTTAACATCGCTTTCATTTATCTGTATTTTATGTTAGCCTTCAATATTAGCTACCGGGTATTCATTATTACAATTAGCTATTTACTAAGAGTTTCAAAGGCCGTGTGGCATTGTTTTTCGGAAATAACTTATTAACAAACAGCTGGATCAGTATGATATTTTGACATATTTTTTCACACCGTCCCCTAATTTTCAAAAATACATACTGTCTGTATATTTATACTTGATGTTGACAGATAACTTTAATTTAAAGGTGATAATAGGGTTGGGTGGTGGCTGATAACTACCGTGTTTGATGAAGGCGCAATAATGGTTTTGTGGTTCTCACAGGTAAGCCACGGTAGCCCTGTCCGTTTCTTAGTCATTAATGTGCGACTTTAACCTCATGGCTAAGGGACAAGTGGCTTATTTCTACACTTTTGGTAATGCACTATATTGACAAAAATTATGGGACGGTGTGAAAAAAGTCGTGTCAAAATATCATACTGATCCAACTGTTTGTTAATAAGTTATTCCCGAAAAACGATGCCACACGGCCTCTGAAACCCATAGTAGTATTATAGCAAGTATTAACTAGTGTTAGCTATTTAGTATTATACATACATACACATACATACACATACATACAAGTTTAAAGACCGTTTTGTCCACAGGGAATGTGGTTACAGTCTCATGTCTTAAATGTCGGCTTTCCAGGCGGCCTTGTCAAGGGCTGCTTCTTGTCAAGTTCTTTATTTTGAGATCGGACCGGAGTACCTGATCCCACCCATGCCATTCTATGTCTACCCCTACGTGCAGCTCCCCCCACATTCACAGTTCGGCATTTCCTTACCCAGTTCTGATCATCCATTCTCTCTACATGTCCAAACCAACCAAGTCGGCTCTTGCGCATCACTTCACTGACACTCCTAATACTGTGCTAATGCCCAGACGCCTTCTTAATTCCTCGCTCGATACCCCGTCCCTGATATTAACCACACACATTCATCTCATCATTCTCTTTTCATTCCGTTCTATTCTATCGATATCCTTCGCTTTAACCGGCCACGTACGGTATAGCTAGTATTAACTAGTTTTAGCTATTTAGTATTATAGTTAGTATTAACTAGTATTAGCTATACAGTATTAGTATCAGATATCTAGTATTATAGCTAGTATTAGCTAGTATTGGCTATTCTGTATTTAGCTATCATCAGTTCAGTGTACGGTACCAGGATGGGTTTCTTACCTTTATTATGGATATCATTGGAAGATTTTATCTAGTTTAGGAAGGAATTTTGGAAGTCCGATTGTGAATTGATCACTTGTGAGTTTCAGGCTACAAGGAAGTTGGAGCCGTAAATATCGATATAAAACATAAATGCAATAATGTAGGTTTCTGATTGGTAGAGATTACGATTAATTTGGTTTTATGTGTTTATAAATGCTCTACAACCATACTTTAGCTTTTAATTCTGCTACATAGCCTATTGATCTCTACAGCCTCAACTTCCTTATAGTCCGAAACTCGCAAGGGGTCAGTTGCGATAGGCTTTTTAATTTGATTACTATAGAGCCTTCTTAAACAGGCTAGGGGAGATGGGGCGGATTTCTGGACCACTTTCTCCCTCATGTTTAGCCCATTAATTTTGAGATTTTAAGACGTTCGGCCCATTAGTTTGAGGATTTTAGCACCTTTCGCCCCATTTCGTTGTCAATTTTAAGACCTTTCGTGCCATTTAGGTGTAAACAATCCTGGCGAGCGATAGCGAACCTGTGATTTTAATAGGAACTGGGCTTCGGACGGGACATTTTTCTACTGAAAAATGTTCAAATCTATCTTGAAGGGGGTACTTTTTTTTTTTTTTTTTTTTTAAGCTCGATGGAGGTCTAGCAAGGAAACTAAAACATCTATGAATAAATAGACCAACAAATCAGCCACTATCCCCTTAATGATAGCCAGATTATAACTGAGTAACACGTCCTATTATCCTGGAGGGGTTATTATAGCCAGACTATAATTGAGTAGCACGTCCTATTATCCTGGAGGGGTTATTATAGCCAGATTATAATTGAGTAACACGTCCTATTATCCTGGAGGGGTTATTATAGCCAGACTATAACTGAGTAACACGTCCTATTATCCTGGAGGGGTTATTATAGCCAGATTATAACTGAGTAACACGTCCTATTATCCTGGAGGGGTTATTATAGCCAGACTATAATTGAGTAACACGTCCTATTATCCTGGAGGGGTTATTATAGCCAGACTATAATTGAGTAACACGTCCTATTATCCTTGAGGGGTTATTATAGCCAGACTATAACTGAGTAACACGTCCTATTATCCTGGAGGGGTTATTATAGCCAGACTATAATTGAGTAACACGTCCTATTATCCTTGAGGGGTTATTATAGCCAGACTATAATTGAGTAACACGTCCTATTATCCTGGAGGGGTTATTATAGCCAGACTATAACTGAGTAACACATCCTATTATCCTGGAGGGGTTATTATAGCCAGACTATAATTGAGTAACACGTCCTATTATCCTGGAGGGGTTATTATAGCCAGACTATAACTGAGTAACACGTCCTATTATCCTGGAGGGGTTATTATAGCCAGACTATAATTGAGTAACACGTCCTATGATCCTGGAGGGGTTATTATAGCCAGACTATAATTGAGTAACACGTCCTATTATCCTGGAGGGGTTATTATAGCCAGACTATAACTGAGTAACACGTCCTATTATCCTGGAGGGGTTATTATAGCCAGACTATAACTGAGTAACACGTCCTATTATCCTGGAGGGGTTATTATAGCCAGACTATAATTGAGTAACACGTCCTATTATCCTGGAGGGGTTATTATAGCCAGACTATAATTGAGTAACACGTCCTATTATCCTGGAGGGGTTATTATAGCCAGACTATAATTGAGTAACACGTCCTATTATCCTGGAGGGGTTATTATAGCCAGACTATAATTGAGTAACACGTCCTATTATCCTGGAGAGGTTATTATAGCCAGACTATAATTGAGTAACACGTCCTATTATCCTGGAGGGGTTATTATAGCCAGACTATAATTGAGTAACACGTCCTATGATCCTGGAGGGGTTATTATAGCCAGACTATAACTGAGTAACACGTCCTATTATCCTGGAGGGGTTATTATAGCCAGATTATAATTGAGTAACACGTCCTATTATCCTGGAGGGGTTATTATAGCCAGATTATAATTGAGTAACACGTCCTATTATCCTGGAGGGGTTATTATAGCCAGACTATAATTGAGTAACACGTCCTATTATCCTGGAGGGGTTATTATAGCCAGACTATAATTGAGTAACACGTCCTATTATCCTGGAGGGGTTATTATAGCCAGACTATAATTGAGTAACACGTCCTATTATCCTGGAGGGGTTATTCCGGGGTTAACTCCGGGTAATGGGGGTGTTATTTCTTTATTCATGTATTTATTTGTTATAATTTTTAGTTTCCTTCCTTTGCCTCTATCAAGTCTATTAAAACAATAATTAATAAATAAAATACAAGAACCCCCCTTCAAGTTAAATTTGTTAATTATAATTTTGTTTTAGAAAAATAATCCGGCCGAAGGCCGGTTACTTCTAGATGATAGGCTCGCTATTGCTCGCCATGACGAAATCGGCACCTAAATGGCTTGAAAGGTCTTACTATTGACAACAAAATGAGCCGAAAAGTCTAAACATGAGCGAGAAGTAGGTCGAGAAAAAACCCACGAACCTCCCTTTTAACGCCCATGTTAGTTAATTGTGTTGGGTAAGTAATTTAAGTATACGGCCAAAGTTTAATGAGAGTTTTGTTTATAGTTAGGGGAAAAAGGTTGACATATGTCCTTTTGAAATTTAACCCTTTGAAGATTATGACGCAATTTAGCCATTTATTCTGGCTATCCTTAAACGATTTTCTACAGATTAGTAAGGATCTGTGGGAATGATAAGGGTAAAGCCTGTCTCAGTTAACCCTCGGACTGCCATACACCCTTCCTAATCTGAATATAATCGTCTAATAATAACCAAAACACAGACAATAATTGCGTAATAGGATCTTGAAAGGGTTAATTGTTTTGGGTAAGCAGTTTAAGTACACGACCAAAGTTTAATGTGCGTATTTTTTAAGGGGGTCCACCTCGTTTTCTTTTTCCCTCTCTCCCTCTCTTTCTGTGGGTTGTATCCATTCGGCCCCATTCAGCCTACTGTTTTAAGACGTTCATCCTCATCCAGTTATCGACTTTTCGAGCCAGCATATTTTTTATAATGTTTTTACCAGCAGGGTAAATTTGTACATTTTTCAAATAAAAAAATGTCTGACGTAGCCGGATTTCTCCATACAATGCTAGCTCGCTATCGCTCGCCAGAAATAAATCTACACCTGGATGGTGATAAACGTCATAAAACAGTAGGCTGAATGGGGCCGAGTGGATGCAAACCAGAGAAGGAGAGAAAAAAAGCAGGTGACCCCACTTAACCGTTAGCGGATAAAGTTTAGCGGCGACCGATTATAACTTACGGTGATATTGTTGAGCCTCATTATCACTGTGGAGATTATGACGCATTTTGGCTTTATTTTGGCTGTTATTACACGATTGTATACGGTTTAGGAAGGGTCTGTGGAGTTATAAGGGTAAACACTGTCTCCATTATTACACGATTGTATACGGTTTAGGAAGGGTCTGTGGGAGTTATAAGGGTAAACACTGTCTCCATTATTACACGATTGTATACGGTTTAGGAAGGATCTGTGGGAGTTATAAGGGTAAACACTGTCTCCATTATTACACGATTGTATACGGTTTAGGAAGGATCTGTGGGAGTTATAAGGGTAAACACTGTCTCCATTATTACACGATTGTATACGGTTTAGGAAGGATCTGTGGGAGTTATAAGGGTAAACACTGTCTCCATTATCACACGATTGTATACGGTTTAGGAAGGGTCTGTGGAGTTATAAGGGTAAACACTGTCTCCATTATTACACGATTGTATACGGTTTAGGAAGGATCTGTGGGAGTTATAAGGGTAAACACTGTCTCCATTATTACACGATTGTATACGGTTTAGGAAGGATCTGTGGAGTTATAAGGGTAAACACTGTCTCCATTATCACACGATTGTATACGGTTTAGGAAGGGTCTGTGGAGTTATAAGGGTAAACACTGTCTCCATTATCACACGATTGTATACGGTTTAGGAAGGGTCTGTGGAGTTATAAGGGTAAACACTGTCTCCATTATCACACGATTGTATACGGTTTAGGAAGGATCTGTGGAGTTATAAGGGTAAACACTGTCTCCATTATCACACGATTGTATACGGTTTAGGAAGGGTCTGTGGAGTTATAAGGGTAAACACTGTCTCCATTATCACACGATTGTATACGGTTTAGGAAGGGTCTGTGGAGTTATAAGGGTAAACACTGTCTCCATTATCACACGATTGTATACGGTTTAGGAAGGATCTGTGGAGTTATAAGGGTAAACACTGTCTCCATTATCACACGATTGTATACGGTTTAGGAAGGGTCTGTGGAGTTATAAGGGTAAACACTGTCTCCATTATCACACGATTGTATACGGTTTAGGAAGGATCTGTGGAGTTATAAGGGTAAACACTGTCTCCATTATACACGATTGTATACGGTTTAGGAAGGGTCTGTGGGAGTTATAAGGGTAAACACTGTCTCCATTATTACACGATTGTATACGGTTTAGGAAGGGTCTGTGGAGTTATAAGGGTAAACACTGTCTCCATTATTACACGATTGTATACGGTTTAGGAAGGATCTGTGGAGTTATAAGGGTAAACACTGTCTCCATTATTACACGATTGTATACGGTTTAGGAAGGATCTGTGGAGTTATAAGGGTAAACACTGTCTCCATTATCACACGATTGTATACGGTTTAGGAAGGATCTGTGGAGTTATAAGGGTAAACACTGTCTCCATTATCACACGATTGTATACGGTTTAGGAAGGGTCTGTGGAGTTATAAGGGTAAACACTGTCTCCATTATCACACGATTGTATACGGTTTAGGAAGGATCTGTGGAGTTATAAGGGTAAACACTGTCTCCATTATTACACGATTGTATACGGTTTAGGAAGGATCTGTGGAGTTATAAGGGTAAACACTGTCTCCATTATTACACGATTGTATACGGTTTAGGAAGGGTCTGTGGAGTTATAAGGGTAAACACTGTCTCCATTATTACACGATTGTATACGGTTTAGGAAGGGTCTGTGGGAGTTATAAGGGTAAACACTGTCTCCATTATTACACGATTGTATACGGTTTAGGAAGGATCTGTGGGAGTTATAAGGGTAAACACTGTCTCCATTATTACACGATTGTATACGGTTTAGGAAGGATCTGTGGAGTTATAAGGTAAACACTGTCTCCATTATCACACGATTGTATACGGTTTAGGAAGGGTCTGTGGAGTTATAAGGGTAAACACTGTCTCCATTATCACACGATTGTATACGGTTTAGGAAGGGTCTGTGGAGTTATAAGGGTAAACACTGTCTCCATTATCACACGATTGTATACGGTTTAGGAAGGATCTGTGGAGTTATAAGGGTAAACACTGTCTCCATTATCACACGATTGTATACGGTTTAGGAAGGGTCTGTGGAGTTATAAGGGTAAACACTGTCTCCATTATCACACGATTGTATACGGTTTAGGAAGGATCTGTGGAGTTATAAGGGTAAACACTGTCTCCATTATCACACGATTGTATACGGTTTAGGAAGGATCTGTGGAGTTATAAGGGTAAACACTGTCTCCATTATCACACGATTGTATACGGTTTAGGAAGGGTCTGTGGAGTTATAAGGGTAAACACTGTCTCCATTATCACACGATGTATACGGTTTAGGAAGGATCTGTGGAGTTATAAGGGTAAACACTGTCTCCATTATCACACGATTGTATACGGTTTAGGAAGGATCTGTGGAGTTATAAGGGTAAACACTGTCTCCATTATCACACGATTGTATACGGTTTAGGAAGGATCTGTGGAGTTATAAGGGTAAACACTGTCTCCATTATCACACGATTGTATACGGTTTAGGAAGGGTCTGTGGGAGTTATAAGGGTAAACACTGTCTCCATTATCACACGATTGTATACGGTTTAGGAAGGATCTGTGGAGTTATAAGGGTAAACACTGTCTCCATTATCACACGATTGTATACGGTTTAGGAAGGATCTGTGGAGTTATAAGGGTAAACACTGTCTCCATTATCACACGATTGTATACGGTTTAGGAAGGATCTGTGGAGTTATAAGGGTAAACACTGTCTCCATTATCACACGATTGTATACGGTTTAGGAAGGATCTGTGGAGTTATAAGGGTAAACACTGTCTCCATTATCACACGATTGTATACGGTTTAGGAAGGATCTGTGGAGTTATAAGGGTAAACACTGTCTCCATTATCACACGATTGTATACGGTTTAGGAAGGATCTGTGGAGTTATAAGGGTAAACACTGTCTCCATTATTACACGATTGTATACGGTTAGGAAGGTCTGTGGGAGTTATAAGGGTAAACACTGTCTCCATTATTACACGATTGTATACGGTTTAGGAAGGGTCTGTGGGAGTTATAAGGGTAAACACTGTCTCCATTATCACACGAATTGTATACGGTTTAGGAAGGGTCGTGTGGAGTTATAAGGGTAAACACGGTCTCCATTATTACACGATTGTATACGGTTTAGGAAGGATCTGTGGAGTTATAAGGGTAAACACTGTCTCCATTATCACACGATTGTATACGGTTTAGGAAGGGTCTGTGGGAGTTATAAGGGTAAAACACTGTCTCCATTATTACACGATTGTATACGGTTTAGGAAGGATCTGTGGGAGTTATAAGGGTAAACACTGTCTCCATTATTACACGATTGTATACGGTTTAGGAAGGGTCTGTGGGAGTTATAAGGGTAAACACTGTCTCCATTATTACACGATTGTATACGGTTTAGGAAGGGTCTGTGGGAGTTATAAGGGTAAAACACTGTCTCCATTATTACACGATTGTATACGGTTTAGGAAGGGTCTGTGGGAGTTATAAGGGTAAACACTGTCTCCATTATTACACGATTTTCAACAGTTTAGGAAAGATCTGTGGGAGTTATAAGGGTAAACACTGTCTCCATTAAGGGGAGGTTTTTAGTTGATTCCCTAGACTTCCATCAAGCTTAAAATTACTCCCCCTTGACCCCCTTTCAAGATAAATTTGTACATTTTTCGGTAAAAAAAATCCCGGCCGAAGGCCGGTTCCCCTTAAATTACAGGCTCGCTATCGCTCGCCAGGAAAAATCGACACCTAAATGGCACGAATGGTCTTAAAATTGACAGAAATGGGGCGAGTTCTTAAAATCGCCAAAGTAATGGGGCAACCGTCTTTAATTCTCACAAGCAATGGGGCTAAACATGAGGGAGAAAGAGGTTCAGAAAAATATCCTTCAAGTGGAAAACTCCCCTTAATGAACGTTATTTACCGTTAGCGGAAAAAGTTCAGCGATTTCCGTTTACAACCTACGGTGATATTGTTGAGCCGCATTGTACCTTGAAGATTATGACGTATTTTGGCTGTTTATTCTGGCTATTATTGGACGATTTGTATTAACCCTCTCCGACATATGACGCGATTTTGAGCCTATTGGGGATACTTTAAAGCCTTTGTTACCATCAGGGGTATTTAGAAACCTTTAGTTTAGTTACTTCAACCTCTGCAGTTGTCTTTGAGTTAGCTGTGGGCAGAAAACTAATTTGGGAGAGGTAATTATAAGAGTGAGAGAACTCCTATTTCTTATTGCTAATCTGGCAACCTCTGCGTCATATGTGCGTGAAAGGGTTAAGGGGGAAGGGTAGGCCTATATGGAAGTCAGAGGGATAGTTGAGATAGTCTTTACCCTTATTTTCCCACACATCCTTCCTAAACTGTATCAAATCGGCTATTGATGGCCGGAATAAACTGTCAAAATGTATCATAATCTTCAAAGGGTTATATTAAAGTGGCACAAGTTCAACACGATGCCGTATTATATAACCTTTACTTATGGCTGATAGTAGACGATTTTATACCGTTTAAGGGGAGTGACCTGTTTTTGTTGTCCTTTTCTCTCTTTCTCTGGCTTGTATCCATTTGGCCCCATTCAGCCTACTGTTTTAAGACGTTTATCCCCATCCAGGTGTCAATTTTTTACTGGTGAGCGGTAGCGAGCCAGCACATTTGATTTTTGTTCGACAGCAGGCTACATTTGTACATTTTTCGATAGAAAAATGTCTCCGGCGAAGCCGGATTTCTTCATATATGCTGGCTCGCTTTCGCTCGCCAGGAAGAATCGACACCTAGATGGGGATAAACGTCTTAAAATAGTTTGGCTGAATGGGGCCGAATGGATACAAGCCAGAGAAAGAGAGAAAAGGACAGAAATAACAGCCAGCAGGTGACCCCCCTTAAGAAGGACCTATGTTATGCAGATGGTTTAGGCGTATTCAGATATTTACTAACCCCTTTGAATCTATGAGGTAGATTATAGGTCAAAGACAATAATATAAAGGTAGCCTAACCAAAATATGACTATTTAATGTCAGTGTTATTATGACCGAGACAACATTAGGCAGCTTAGGAAGGATGTCTGGGAATGAATGAGGTGATAATATCTTGCTAACATTATCTGGGCCGGCGTCTTGTGGATCATTATGATAGTGTGACTAGGTGCACCATCCTCGGTCATTGAAAGGGTTAACTTCCAAATAGTTGCCAAATTAAATAGTGAAGCTACACACACAACACACACACACACCACACACACACACACACACACAGACAGACTACCACACACACACAGCCCGTAGCCTAGTAGGTAGAGCTCTCGTCTCACACACGAGGGGTCGGGGGTTCAATCCCCGGCCGGGCGGAGACAAATTGGGGCTTGTCCTCCTTTCATGTGTTAGCCTCAGTTCACCTAGCTGTAAATAGGTACCTGGAATAAGTGGACGACGTTGTGACGGCCCATCTGGGGTTGGCAAAAATGGTACAAGGCGAGATGGGTATCATATGGTTCACCTAAGCTGATGGCTACCTAAGCCTTCGGGCGAGACGGTACCGTCTATAGTGAGAATGGTACCATAACGATCCACCCTAAGCCTTCGTTTCCGATGTCCGCCAATTGGCGTAAAATACAGACTACACACACATTCCCCACAGCCATTCCCAACAGTACATAAAACACTTAAAACATGCATTTCACGCAATAACATTCCCAAGTTAAGGAGGCGCGATAATAATGAGCTTAGCTCACATTGCGTGGATTCCCCTTGACGAAACAAGTAACTGAAGTAACACACACACACAACATACACCACACACACACACACACCCTCACACACACACACACACACACACACGGATTCCTGGATTGTAAGTGTAGGACCGAAGTCCTGGGCCCTGCCCTCAGCATTTTCCTCGTTCTGGTTTGATGTAGCAGGCTGTTTTCGTCGGACGTTTGGTAATAGTGTGGGCAGCGATGGTTTTGTCGGGTATTGTTTCGTAGGAATTTGTCCCAATCCCAGTCATGAAACTTAAGAGCGAGCCTGTGTGTTCTCTTAGTTGCTTTGGGGAGACAGTTTTATAATACTCCTTGGACCGTGTACAGCCATTGACTCCTCCTGTCAAGGTTTGTAAGCTCATCCTTGTTTTCTCACTAAACGCGGAATAGTGCACAATTTTCCTCTTCTACTGCTGTATGTCATCCTAATTTCATCTTCGTTTTCCAGATTTGGTATCATTTCGTTAATTTTATTTTCCACACGTGACATTGCTACATATCTCTCCCTTCTTCTCTCCAATGATTAACATGTCTAAAATGCCTGTAGTCTCTGGGCCAGAGTCCATTTGTTTGGTTCAGTCCTGCGATTCGGGTCGTGTAGGTTCGTTGTACCGGTACGGTAATGCCTCCAGGGTTTCTGATTTGGGCCGATGTTTGTCTGGGTTCCATAACTGGCAGCAAGTAATTCCAACCAATGGTAGTATCAGGGCCCTGAATATACTATTAACGCACGTGTGTTCTCTAGTTTTGAAAAACTTGTTCTAAAAATCCATCCCATATTCTTTCTGGCCTTCGTCTACAGTATTATCAATATGAACGGTCGAAGCTAGCGTCGTCGCTTATTGTTATTTCCCAAGATCCCGCAAAGTGGTTGCTTTGGATTATAATTCCTCCTTCTGGTGTTTGTACAAGTCCGTGTCACGGCCACTTCCTGCTTCGGGTGTCCGATATCTCAATAACTCACCTTTGTGTGCTATTGAATATTCATATTATTCATTCTGCCCAGTTCATATAATCGTCTTCAAGGTCATCTTGTATCATTTTATAATCATCTTCCCTTCTTCACAATGCCCAGGAGTCGACGTGTCGTCTGCGAATGAGGTTGTATTACAGTACTGGATACTCTGGTCGATATCACTGATATATATGAGGAAGCACAAGCAAGGGGCCAATCACTGACCCCTGCTACCACACCACTTCTCACTTCCGACTTCTTGGATTCGCTTTCCTTCGACCATTACCGATTGACTTTCTATTAGTGATAAAGCTCCCTATCCACTGGTGTGTAGCCTACCTCTAATTCCCAATATGTTCCAGTTGTTTGCAATAAGATCGAGTGGTCAACCCTTGTTGAAGCTTTAGAGAAGTCCAGGTAGATTGCATCTGCACCATCTCCGTCCGTCTAGAGCACTCAAAATATCCATCCTGTGTTTGAAGAAGCTGCGACACGACACGACACTCACGATCTTCCGCTTCTAAATCCGTGTTGGACCTTTGTTATAAAGCGATTGTTCCTCCAGATATTTGGTTACTTTTTTTAACAACTATCCTCTCGAATATTTTTAATTACGTGTGAAGTAAGAGCCATCGGTCTATAATTTTTTGGTTCCGTTTCTCGGGCCCACTTTTATAGGATGGGTGATATTTGTCCCCGTTTGTTTTAAGAGACTAGGTTTTTTTTGGGGGTATTTCCCCAGTATCCAGCTGACTTTCTCCATATCATGTGCAGTGGTTTGGATCCTAGATGGAGGCACACTGCTTCATGAGTATTGCTGGTAATACAGTCTGGTCCTGCAGAGCGGCATATGTGTTTGATGTTCTCGTATGGATGTCTTCTATAGCTGTCCTATCGAAGTCTACATCGCCCTCAATTGTGATTCTGCCCACTGGATTCACTGTAATCTAGTTTTGGGTACCGTACCGTCTAATGCAGAGCCACATAATGGTGTGTTAAGGGCTTCGCTCATTTTTTTGGATCACTGGTGGATGGTATCCATGTACTTGAGTGGTCCATATGGTTTGTTCGCATGCTTGCTTTTTTCTTGGCATACTTAAAAAAGTATTTTGGGTTCTTATCAATGTTGTCCACAAGCTCCTCCGTTCTTCAGATTTTGCTTCTCTGTCGTAGGACTGTGCGAGGTCCTCTTTCGATACGTGCTAATTTTTGCTTATCACATTCTCTTCTTCGCTTTCCACTAATCGTTTATTTAATTTTGGTTCCTTCTTCCTCATCAGTATTTTCCTCCTCTCTTGGGATTGTGTTATTCTCGTGGTTCTTGTTCGCTCTGTACTTGGGATATTCGCTACACATATGTTCAGGAGCTTGGAACTAAAATGTTGGTACATCTCG
>CM064533.1:9400789-9536041 GCA_032716605.1 Paralithodes platypus | reverse complement strand
TACTATACTCCTTAAACTCTTTTCTAGGGGGGAGGTCTGACATACGGAGCCCTGTATGTTAATTTAAGAGTTAGAATTAGAGTTCAAGGAGCCAAACTACCCAAGTGGTGAAGCAGACTAGCGAGCGAACGAGCGAGTGGGCAAACCATCTCGCCCCATACCAGCTCGCCCCATACCTCGATGACCGATGCTATGACGTATGATCGACGCCAGGAGCTGTGAGTGGACGACACACCTGTTATGTGATTCGAGGAGCTATGATTGGAGCGCGCACCACCCGCCGCCTCCTGATTCGTTCCTACACCATCATTGTTTGGTATATAAGACCCGAGTTGTGGGCATTCAAATCAGTCTCATTTGGAGTTGGGGAAGGTGAACTTGCAGCTGGAGGAAGACGGGGTGAAGTATTATAATGGGATTGTGACTGTCAGTCAGATTATATAAATGTGTGTTAAGTGTGTTCGGTGTAAACACTTACGTTATGTTGGTTAGTGAGATATGTGATTGGGAATTAACGTGATGTGTTTAATGTGTGTAATGTGTTTAACTATTTAATTGGGAATTAACGTGAACGCTACTATTATGTGTAACTATTTGATTGCGAATTAACGTTAACGCTACTATTTATGTACTTAACTATTTGATTGGGAATTAACGTTAACGCTATTATTTTACTTAACTATTTTAGTTGACTAACTTGTGGACTAAAGCAACTCTTTAAGTAATTGGGTTATGATGAAAGTAATACTTTGTTTTATATTAATACTTACGAGTTCTTTCATTTTCTTTGAATTAAGCTTACATTGCTTAATGGTACTTAGTACGGTGATGCTATTGTCTCGTATTAGTAATATCGCCTTAGACTAACATGGCTGTGTTAATATTACTTCTAGTGATTTCCTAAGCTGAAGAAAATTCTTTTGCTTCAAAATATTATATTTTGCTTTTCATATTATTTGAGTGAGTCCTGAATCGAATCTATGAAACGATCCTGTAACTTTATTTACTCATAATCAAACCTCAATGTTACGTGGTTAAGAAATAAATTTAACTAATTATTAAATATATATCTAACTTTTTAAGTGACTTTGATATTACTCCTGATGATAATAATAATATAATACTATTAACGTAAGACAAGAACCAAGAATAATTACATTAAATATAAATAAAAGGACATAGAAGAAAACTATCTATTCATTTCAAAAAAGGGTAAGAGACAGAAATATTCTTACTTTAATATTTATCTTTCAAGACTTTTTATAAAATTAATAGTCCTTCTTTAGCTATATACTTATTCGGTTCATAACCATAGCCTACTAAGCTTCGGTTAAATAATATTCTTTATAAATACTACATGACTTTAATTAGTTTCAGTATTTTCATAATTAAAGAGTATCAGTCAATAAAGGATACCAAGTCCTAAGATCCAAAAGGAAAGGAAGCAACAACAGGAATTTATGTTATTAGATTTTACTTTTGTTTTGCCTTCAGCTGACTGATACCTTAATATATATCTCTGTGCTATCTAGATTCATCAAGTTAACCACTTGAGGATCAAGATACGTAACAATATATATAATATAATTCGTGTTTATGTATTTATCTATGTTATGCCCCCTCCCCCTCCCTCCCCCCCCCCCTCCTTCCCCCTCCCCCTCCCCCCCCCCCCATTATACCTCCCTCCCCCCTCCCCTCCCCCCCTCCCCCCATATATATTATATATATATATATAATTTTGTTTTTATTTTATTTTTGGGTGGGGAGGGTTATTTTTTATTTTTATTTTATTTTTCTAATTGTAGATTGATATAATATATATATATATATATATATATATTATATAATATAATTTGTGTTTATGTATTTATCTATCTTATGCCCCCTCCCCTCCCCCCCCTCCCCCTCCCCTTCCCCCTCCCCCCATATATATATATATATATATATATATAATTTTTATTTTTATTTTTTTGCAGGGTTGGGGAGGATTATTTTTTATTTTTTTTATTTTTCTAATTGTAGATTGATATAATATATATATATATATATATATATATATATATATATATATATATATATTTATATATAATATAATTCGTGTTTATGTATTTATCTATGTTATGCCCCCTCCCCCTCCCTCCCCCCCCATTATACCTCCCTCCCCTCCCCCCCCTCCATCGAAAAAGTCCCTAATTTCAAGAAAGCAAACTTCCATAAACTTAGAGCTATGTTTAAAGAACCTGACTGGAGCTTTTTAACTGACAATACCGGCATAGACACATCTTGGAAGTTATTCACAACCACTTACCTTAAGGCAGTGCAAGCCTGCATACAATCGAAAATACGGCGTCCAGGCCATAATGATAAGCCCAAATGGTGGAATAAAGATATTTCAGACTGTCTGCTTGCTAAAAAATTTGCTAATGATAGATTAAAATCCTCACAAAATGACGAACGGGTGAAATTTGTAGAGCTACGACGCAAAGCCAAAAAGTTAATTAAGCAAAGTAAAAAGACCTTAGAGTTACATATTGTGAATCAAAGTAAAACAAACCCGAAAGAATTCTATAGTTATATCAGAAAGAAAAAAGTAGTTACTTCAACTGTTGGACCGTTAGTCTATGAAAAAGGAGAATACACCAAAGACGAAGTACAAATGAGTAATGCCCTCAATACCTTCTTTGCATCAGTTTTTACAACAGAAGACCTCAGTGATATCCCTACACCATCGCCGATTCAGATTGATAATTCAGATGTTCTAAGCAATATCACCGTTACAGAGAGAGAAGTATTGAATTGTTTAGATAAACTCAAGGTAAATAAAACGCCTGGACCTGATATAATCTCGCCTAGAGTTCTAAAGGAAGCTAAGGATGAGCTCTCCAAACCACTGACATTGCTATTCAATGAATCCTTGCAGTCTGGGACTATGCCTGATCAGTGGAAGCTAGCCAACGTAACACCGATATTCAAAAAAGGCAGCAAATCCCTACCCAGTAACTATCGTCCAATTAGCTTAACCTCAATTGTATGTAAAATGTTAGAAACGGTCATAAGAGACAGACTCGTAAATCACTTAGAGGCAAATAACTTACTTGAAGATACTCAACACGGCTTTCGTAAAAAACGTTCCTGTTTAACAAACCTCTTAGACTTCTTCCACGATATCCTTAACCTCTACGATGAGAGTAAAGCTGTAGATATTATATACCTTGATTTTCAAAAGGCCTTTGACAAAGTTCCCCACAAACGTTTACTGCTAAAACTAAAAGCGCATGGAATACAAGACGGTGTGTTGAAATGGATAGAAAATTGGCTCAGCGACAAAAAGCAAAGAGTAGTCACAAACGGTAAGGCATCTAAATGGACCAATGTAAGTAGCGGGGCACCCAAGGGATCGGTACTAGGACCAATTCTCTTTCTAATTTACATCAACGACATAGATGAGGGTCTCACCTGTACAATCTCAAAATTTGCTGACGATACAAAAATTGCAAATAGCGTACTCTCAAAAGAACAAGTTGACGATATGCAACACAATCTAGATAAATTGTCATGTTGGGCCCAAATTTGGCAAATGTGTTTCAATGCGGATAAATGTAAAGTACTACATATCGGATACCTAAATGAGAAAGCAAACTATTCGATGAATGGCACTCAGCTTAAGAATGTAAACAGAGAAACCGATCTGGGAGTAACAATATCGAGTAACCTAAAACCGAGTCAACAATGTTCAGAAGTTGTTAAGAAGGCAAACAAAATAATTGGCTTTATAGGCAGGTCATTTGAGCATAAATCCAAAGAAGTTATCCTAACCCTTTACAATTCCTTAGTCCGCCCTCTTCTGGAATACTGCGTTCAATCCTGGTGCCCTTATTACCAAAAAGATATAAACAAGCTAGAACGAGTTCAACGTAGAGTTACCAAAATGATACCTAGCCTAAAGAACAAACCATACGAAGAGCGTCTTAGAGAATTAAATCTATTTCCTTTAACCCAGCGCAGATTAAGAGGTGACTTAATTCAAGTGTTCAAAATCATCAAAGGCATCGACAATATGAACTGCAGTAAGTACTTCACTATCGACCAATCTAATTACACGCGGGGAAACGGTTGCAAAATTATTGGTAAATCTTTTAACTCCCACGAATCAAAGAATTTCTTCTTCAATCAAGTTGCCAACTTGTGGAATGGGCTTCCCCGAGACGTTATAGACTGCAGCAACGTTGATTCATTTAAACTCCGCTTAGACAAATATCTCGCATCAAATCCGCGACTGACTGCGTTTGTAAATGAATAACTTTATTTTATCCCCCCCTCAGTTACTAACCCATCTGTCCCCTACTAACTTCCTAATCCTGCCACGGACATTAGTTTTAGGGCAGTAGTTCCCTTTCCAATGTTCCCTTACCCACTCTAAACCACTGTTTGGACACTTGATCCTCAGTGTTTTGGAGGACAAGCAGCTTAGAAGGGTCACTAGATCTGTTGTTGCTTGATTTCTTTTGTACTCCTTTGTACTCCTTTGTACCCGGGCGATATGGCTGAAAAACGTCTAGGCCTAGGCTACCGTATTTATGTTTATTTTCACTGCTAGAACTTTCCCACTCATCTGTAATCGTAGTGCAGTTTTCAATCTGTATTTTGGCATTGAGTAGAGCTCTGTAAGTCAACTGGTTCAGTTCTGATGACGATTTCAGTGGAGCCAATATTGCAGAGATGTTGCCAATATGGAGGCTTTTCAAACACTAATTTCGTCATGACGTCAGAACAATAACATTAAGGAGTCTTCTCCTTCTTGTTTTCGGAGGTGCGGTGACGAACGCTTGGGTTTGTTGACATACGTCGTACGCACGGCGTTCAGACCAAGCTTAATTAGGCTATTAACCCTTAATTAGCGGCGAGCAACATAAGTCGAGTTAAATAAAGCTGGACTATGTGGCGGCGCTCGACATAACTCGAGTGGCAATTTCAGCACGTAATGTGGCTGAGAGAGAGAGACAAGTGGTGGCAGGAGACTAGCGAGCGTATGACTGCTCCAGACCACCGCGGCGAACCTACTGACACAAATCTCAGCTCCCTCCTCCCTCTCTCACTCGCTACATACTCAATTATGTACTGAAAGTACCGAATTACCTGCTTTTTGCACTCGCGTTGCACGGTTATTGCAAGAAAACTATCCATCATACAAGGATCGTTATGGTGTCATTCGAAAGCTCTGTTTATGCCCTTTCAGGGATAGGTACTTGTTTTACGTTCTGGGTCTTATTTAGGCATGAAAATGATCACGTAAACAGCCCTATTTTGGCTAAAAACACCCCGCTGTGCGGTACACATAAATAAACCGCATAGGCCGCTCGTAAGGTGTTAAGCTCATGCCTTAGATAAGGCATACCGGGTAGCGGCCCTTCTTTCGTACTGTCCTTACCTAAGGCACACCGGGTAGGAAGGGTTAAACTATCCCCCTACCGTGTCTCACCACAACGCAGGAGTATACTGCAGGTCGAGCTTGACTTCATGTTTTCAAACCAGCTGATCACAAGGGCCTTAAGCCAGTGGAGTAGTCCGGTCATACTTGTGCCAAAGCCAGATGGGAGCCGTAGGTTATGTATGGACTATAGGCAAGTTAATGCTGTCACAAAGAACGATACCTACCCACTGCCACGGATCAAAGATTACATTTACCGGGTTGGCCTCATACAGCAGTAAGATAAACTTAATGAGAGGATTTTGGCAATTAGCTCTCCCTTGTAGCGAGGTAAATATCATGCTTTAGTAGTGCGCTTTCAAGCCTTCAGCTGTGAGATGCCTTGCAGTTCGAATAGCGCTCCAGCTACGTTCCGGCTATGTTCTGATGTGGTACCTGGAGACGTTGCCTACTTTGGGTGATATCCTTATTATATCCTCATTATAATCTTGTTGTTGCCAATCTGGTGGTGAATCTATTTATGTATTATGTTTAATATTGTGTACTATACTCCTTAAACTTTTTTCTAGGGGGGAGGTCTGACATACGGAGCCCTGTATGTTTATTTAAGAGTTAGAATTAAGAGTTGAAGGAGTGCCAAACTACCCAGGCGACGAAGCAGGCCAGCGAGCGAACCAGCGAGGGGGAAACCAGCTCGTCCGCATACCAGCAAACAAGCCTTCACACCTGCGTGCGTCATAGGGGACCCTGCAAACTACTTCGATGACCCAACGCTATGACGTATGATCGACGCCAGGAGACTCCATTGGACCACGCACCTCTTACGCAACTAGAGGAGCTGTGATTGGGGCGCGCACCATCACCCGCCTCCTGATTTGTTCCTACACCATCATTGTTTAGTATATAAGACCCGAGTAGTGGGCATTCAAATCAGTCTCATTTGGAGTTGGGAAGGTGAACTTGCAGCTGGAGGAAGACGGGGTGAAGTATTATAATGGGATTGTGACTGTCAGTCAGATTATATAAGTGTGTGTTAAGTGTGTTCGGTGTAAACACTTACGTTATGTTGGTTAGTGAGATATGTGATTGGGAATTAACGTTAACGCTACTATTATGTACTCAACTATTTGATTGGGAATTAACGTTAACACTACTATTATGTACTTAACTATTTGATTGGGAATTAACGTTAATGCTACTATTATGTACTAAACTATTTTAGTCGACTAACTTGTGGACTAAAGCAACTCTTTAAGTAATTGGGTTATGATGAAAGTAATACTATTGTTTTATATTAATACTTACAAGTTCTTTAACCCGCTGAGCCCCAGCTAGTTTTAATATTTTGTTCACCCCAATCCCAAGCGATTTTGACATTTTATTTTTTTTCTAACTAAGAATAAAAAGAAAATAAGATTTTTTTTTTTTTTTTGCTTACCGATGATTTTTAGGGGTCCTAAGGGGGTGGGGGGTCCTGAGATGACAGCTGCAGTTTGGCCCGGTTCATATATCCCGCCCGCGCGGGCAGGCTGAGGAGCCCGGCAGCCAGATGTACGATGAGTCGAGTTTTTGGGTGTTTGGGCATTTGCATACCACCCCAGTATCTTGTGTGCCTTTATAGTTCATATTATACCACGTATCTATCAATAATGTCATAATAAGTAAAGTTCAAGTGTAATAAGTGCACATATGCAAGTAATGTAAGTGTTCACTCGTGGCAACGACTCCCGCCCTATATACAGACAGACGGACACCAGGTGACAGTTCTCACTCCCGCGCTCTCTGTCTAACTGTACATTAGTCCAGCACTTTCACTTTTGTTGTCTGACACTGCCACACTGTCACTTTATTATATAGAATAGTTTACCGTATAGTTTACTGATATTATATCATTTGTAGGCACTTTTTAGTTAGAAATATTGGCTTTCACATTGTATTTTTGTTAGTTGTACAAGTAAAATATATCTCACTGTTATTATGAAGTTATAGTTTATCACTTTATACAGTTATTATTTACACTTGGTATTTACACTTGGTTTAGCGTCTTTTTTCGCAGTCTTTTTTATACACTTAGAAGTGTTCAAGGGTGTGGTACTGGATGAAGCAGTCCGGGTGACACAGGGCAACATTACACTGCCTGCAGAAATTGCTGGTGTCAACACGCATAGGGCTCCTTCGTGTCGTGTTGCGACACACATGACACCGCCTGCGGGGTCTCACCTGGGCTTGAGTGGCTGGCACATACGTGGGGAAATGGCGTTCAGTGAGTCAGGCAATCCCTTCTGCTGCTGGCTGACGATGTGCTGGTGGTTGCGGGTTGCGGGGTTGAGTCATGTATGTATGCAACATCTCTCTGCTCAACTCGATGCAGAAGTCCTCCATCGTCTCTCGCTTGCCAGTAATTGCATGGTGGAGAATGTGGCAGTTGTACAGGGTGATGTCTAGGAGATGGAAGAACAATTTTTTGTACCACCTCATAGTCTTCCTCGCACATTCACACGAAGCGATGACAGCATCGGACTTGTCAACCAGCCGCATGTTGATATTATAATCACAGATTGCCTCAGGCTTCCGGATTATTTCCCTTGTTGCTCGGTCACGTCGTCGGCTGTTTTGGAAGATTGGTTGGTGGACTGTTGTGAGGACGTTGACGTCCCGGTTATCCATCCAGGATAACAGGAGGACATTATTGGCCTGCAGGTAGACGATGGAGCCCTTTTCCCGCCTGGGTGGTAGATTGGGCATGAATATTCTGTTCCTCCTGATGGTGCCACACACGCCTGTTGTGCGGTTATACAAGAACTTGGCAAGGGAGGGGCTGGTGTACCAGTTTTCCAGGTACAGTATGTGGCCCCTGTCCAAGTAGGGCTCCATCAAGGTGATGACAACGGCCCCTGATATACCATATGTCCTCGATGGCACCAATTCTGTCTTCTTCCCCATATACAGAATGATGTCCTGGATGTAGCCAGTCAAACAGTCACACATGACGAAGGTCTTCAAGCCATACCTATGACGTTTGCTGGGGATGTACTGTTGGATGCTGATGTTTCCCCGCCACAGTAACAAACTCTCGTCAATTATGAGTTTCTGATGGGGTTTGAAGGCTGCAGCAAACTTTATCTTGAGGTACTCAAAAATTGGTCTTATTCTCTCCATGGGGTCTTTGGTGTTTCTGGGGAGGTCCTGGTTTCTGGTATGGCTTGCCAGGCTGTCAATGAAGTGCAGGTTCCCCATGATTGCAGAGAATCTGTTCCGGCTCATGATCTTGGCAAAGATAGGGGTGCGGATGAGGGGATCCCATGACCAATATTTTCTTATTGACGATTTCGTCGTCACCCCCATCAGGATCACGATCGCCAAGAAGGAGTAGAGCTCTGGGATTTGGAGTGTTTCCCATGACAGCCTGGCTGAGTACCTGGATTGTTCCTTACCAGCCATAAAGTACCAATTATACCAGTTTGTCTGGTCCACAATTAGGCTTATCAGGTTGGCAGTAAAAAACTGCAGAAAGATGTCCAGTCTTGGGGTGTCAGGTCCTTGGTGATGGAATATAGGGCCGGCAATCCCGGCGCCCACAAATTGCCAGTCGGTGGGCTGATACCGTGCCCCATCCTGCCAATCCCAAACATCAGGTACTTCGCCGGCATCTTCGTCGTCGTCGGCATCAGGGTCGTCGGGATCCGGGTCACCAGGGTGGCGAGGGGGCGCAACTGTGTCTCTTGCCACTGCCCTACCCCTACCCCTACCCCTTGCCCTTGCCCTTGCCCTTGGCCTGCCTCCTGACGGCCGCCTGGACCCTCCTGGCCCTCTCGAACCGGCAGTGGGGGGGCCTCTAACGAGGGTCACCTTACCCACCCGTCTTGGACGCCCAGTTACAACCCCACGCCCGGGAGCTGACACTTCTGCGTGAGAATCGAATGGAGGTGGTGATGGTGTTGGTGTGTGGTAGGGCACTCGTCTAGGAGTTCCGGTGGGGGTGTAGGGTAGTGAACCCGGTGATGGTGGCGTGTAGTCTGGTGATGGTGCTGGTGGTGGTGTGGTGATGCGAGGGTCTCCCCTGGCCGCTGAAGCGGCGTCTTCCCGGGCTGCCATAACTGGGAAGAGACGCCTCGCAACCATCCGACTTCTTTCCACTTCCCTTGGTGGGGTGTCGGGAACCTCCTCTTCCTCTTCCTCTTCACTAGATGGTGGTGCGGCATGTCTCCTGCGAAGCCCATAAAAATATTTGGGCTTTACAGCTTTGAGAGGTGAGGGCTTCTGTGGTGGTGGTGATGAGAGGCGGCGAGGAGGGAGAGCATGAACGTGGCCTCTCACACTCGCGGCCGTAGGGGTAGGCTGGCTGTGGTGTAGGGGAATGTCCAGGAACGCCATAGGGTCGTCTACTTCTTCCTGTAGCTCGACCTGTTCCCCACTTGCTGGGGAGTCCTCTATATCCCTTGCCCTGGGAGACATGGGAGAATGGTAATATCTAGCCTCCCTCTCCCTCATTTGTTCAAAACTGAGAGGCAGTTCTTGTATAGGGATGTAAGGTGCCTCCTGATTCATAGCGGCATATTCCTCCCTACTCGGGAAATATTCCTCTTCTGAATCATCGAGGCATGAGGATTCGGTGTCAGAGTCTTCCTCGTCACTTTGTAATAGGATTTCGTGGGCTTCATCAATGGTAAGGCCCTTAGCACGGGATGGGTTACGGCGTGGAGGTTGTTGGGACATGGTGATCACTCGCGGAAGACAACGGGTATACTGAATGTCCTTTGTCACGCACTAGGTCAAGCCCAGAGCATCCTTGGGTCTTATCATATCTACCAGCCAACGAACTTTTCACTACAAATTTCAAGGCAATATGACATAGGACAAGACATTATAAGGTCTAAAGTCGCGTGACTAAGGAATGTCACACCTACAGAAATATAGATTAGTCTATCATATACACAACTCATCCAGGTACTTCCTACCATATGCACGTAGTAAATAAGGTCCAAAGTCGTTTTGACAGCTGCTCCAAAATCAAAACCATCCTAAGGAATATCCTATACCATTTTTAGACCAAACCACACCATACAACCTGAGTAAATAAGGTTGAAAGTAACGAGCCAATATCCGCATATAGGATTTTCTCATGCAGCCTGTAGCCTCTAGGCAATACTAGGCATGGTCAGGTACACCCATACAAAGCTCTCATACACCATCCAACTGTGTCTGACACAAATCTCAAGCCAAACCCGACCATACGACCCGAGTAACTAAGGTTCAAAGTCGGAGCGAAAAGGTGGATAATTACGCGCCCCTAATCCATCCCACCATCCAGCCGCTCACCATACCAACTCGTTTTCCCACCAACCACTGGTTTCCCATATTGTATCGAATACCCTGTATCATTTTTAGGCCAATAGTTACCATACGACCTGAGTAAATCATGTCCAAAGTCGTGTGGCAATATGCGGGTATACGTAAATCCGTTTATTATCCATCACCCGCTCAGACTATGTTCATGTACACCAATAATACGTATAGACAATGACATCCCACGGCTGATGCAATGACACAATTTACAAGCAAAAACAACCAATACGACCCGAGTAAATAAGGTCCAAAGTTGCGGTCAAAAAAGGTGGTTCAGTACATGCCTCTCATCCACTCTGGTTCAAACCGCACGACCCACCAACCCATTTCGGCCGCCAGTCCCGCCTTTCCAATACCCTAGAGTGTACGCGGTACCATTATTAGGCATTTCCTTACGATACCTGCCGCGTAACTGATTTTAATATGCCGGACGCACGTGATGCGTCGCTGGGAGCTGGTGGTCGAATAGTGCTGTCGCATCACGTGCGTCGCTGGGATCCAACGGGTTAATTTTCTTTTAATTAAGCTTACATTGCTTAACGGTGCTTAGTACGGTGATACTATTGTCTCTTATTAGTAATATCGCCTTAGACTAACATGGCTGTTTTAATGTTACTTCTAGTGATTTCCTAAGCTGAAGAAAATTCTTTTAGCTTCAAAATATTATTTTTGCTTTTCATATTATTTGAGTGAGACCTGAATCGAATCTATGAAGCGATCCTGTAACTTAATTTACTCATAATCAAACCTCAATGTTACGTGGTTAAGAAATACGTTTAACTAATTATTAAATATACCGGGTATATCTAACTTTGTATGTGACTTTGATATTAATCCTGATGATAATAATATAATACTATTAACGTAAGACAAGAACCAAGAATAATTACATTAAATATAAATAAAAGGACATATAAGAAAACTAGCTATTCATTTCAAAAAGGGTAAGAGACAGAAATATTCTTACTTTAATATTTATCTTTCAAGACTTTTTATAGAATTAATAGTCCTTCTTTAGATATAACTTCTTCGGTTCATAACCATAGCCTACTAAGCTTCGGTTAAATAATAATTCTTTATAAATACTACATGACTAATTAGTTTCAGTATTTTTTCATAATTAAAGAGTATCAGTCAATAAAGGTTACCAGTCCTAAGATCCAAAAGGAAAGGAAGCAACAACAGGAAATAATTTTATTAGATTTTACTTTTGTTTTGCCTTCAGCTGACTGATACCTTAATATATATCTCTGTGCTATCTAGATTCATCAAGTTAACCTCTTGAGGATCAAGATACGTAACAATATATATATATATATATATATAGGCTACCTGTATATACACTAATATATAATTATACGTAGTATCACTGACTACGTAGACCTTACGATCCAAACGATGTGGTCAGGACTTGATAGTAAGAGAGAGGAATAACCCAATTATATATAGTGAAAAGAATGAGAGAGAGTGTGTGTGTGTGTGTGTGTGTGTGTGTGTGTGTGTGTGTGTTGGTGTGTGTGTGTGTGTGTGTGTGTGTAACGGCAATGTGAACGTTTCTTCAAATTTACATGAATTGCCTATAATTCCATAGCCTTTATAAGATACAATACACACAAGAGAGATAGATATACACTGACTGATAGCAAAATAGATACCGGTACAGAAATAGATATACCAATAGACCTAGTTAGACCTATACTGTTTATTTTCAACTGACGGTAAATTGCAAAGCTCCAATCAAAATGTATCAGTTATTTTGGAGATTTTGTAGCGAAATGTGGTGCTAGTTATATAAACAGTCTTAATATGATGCAGAGACATAGTAGTTTCATATTTTTCCATTAAGTATCGATAAATTAGCTCCTAAGGGATTCAATCTATCGCCAGCTAAAAGGAAACCGAGTATAGTTAATAGACAATAGCGGTAGGCCGAATGGATAGATATATAGATAGCCATAGATACTCGCTCCTGTGTCAAAGCCTATCTCGTTATCCCTTCCCTTCCAGCTGACTACCCTGCCTTCCCCCTCACTACCCTTACCATCACTACCCTCACCCTCCCCCCCATCCCCCAACCCCCATCACCTTACCTCCCTCCTCACTATAGTCCATTCCCTGTGAGTAGGCGATAAATCATGACCTTCATCCTCTGTAACTAACAAAGGGATAGAGAAAATTGGCTTTAAATTTCCACATCTATTCCTTGACTGACTCTTCCCAAATGGTCGAAATATTAGCTTGATTACTCTAGTCGATGTTTACAGAGGTTAGAGGTCATGATTTCTCGCCTACTTACAGCGAATAGACTATAGCACTCAGCTTGATTCCCAAAAACTATCATTAACACTCGTCATACTGCAAGTTACCATTCTGGGATACTGGCGGTGCATAATACTGTAGTGTACGGTACGGTACCGGTATCTCGTAAATGTGATACTAAACCTGATGAATACTCGTCTTAGGTTATGTACCGTACTGATAATACCTTGCGCATAACATGTGTAGGCTATGGGAAACACTTTACATTTGTTTCAATAGTTTTTAATCTATTGACCATGTCTTCGATTGTTGGATAGAAAACACCATCTGAGGAAGAGCACTTTATTGACAACGTTTATCAGTGACCTGATGAAGCTATCTGCGAAACGTTGTCAATAAAGTGCTCTTCCTCAGATGGTGTTTTTTATCCATTCTGTCTTACTTTTCAAGTACCACTCAACATTCTTCGATTGTTCTTAGACTTCGAAACTTTACATTTGTTATCAGCTACTGCTATCTCTTATACGGTAGTATTTATTTGACGATACAACTCTACATACAGATACTCCTAACTTATCAATACTAGTTAATGGATGGTTGGTAGTGTTAAAAATTATATTCTAACATAACGGTACCGGTAATGAAAACAAATTATATACAATTTAACCCTTTCAAGCTCCAATACGAGTTTCTGTTGTTTTCTGGCTACTATTAGACAATTTTATTCAGATTAGTAACGGTATATGGAAGTCAAAGGGTTGATTGAGATAGTATTTACCCTTTTGATACCCACAGATCCTTCCTAAGCTCCATAAAATCGTCTAATGATAGCCAAAATAAACTGCTAAAACGCGTCAGAGCTTCAATGGGTTAATATAAGCGTACCGGTATTTAAACTTTTCCAACAACATTTTTAATCAAGAGTGTTAGCGACGTTTACGTGTTTTCTGTTAGATGGAGTAGCTAATTATAATCAACAGCGCCTCCATGATAACCGCTTGAAGAATGTGGCGCGTTTTGACAGTTTATTTTGGCCATCATTAGACGATTTTACGCAGTTTAGGAAGGACCTCTAGGAATCTATGGGGTTAAAACCAACTCAATTTGGCCGGACTCTCACACATCCTTCCCAAGCTGAAGAAAATCGTTAAGTGATAGCCAAAATACAATGCTAAAACCCGTGTCAAAAAACCTCAAAGGGTTAAATTGGACTATCACTGTTTATCGCTACGTGTTGTTATTCTACTCTTAAGGGGGAGGTACCGGTACCGTAGTTGTTTTGTCTGAAACCCCTTCTCCCTCATGATTAGACACATTTATTTTGAGATAATGAGACGTTCGTTCCATTAGTTTGGCGATTTCAAGACCTTTAACCCCATTTCTTTGTCAATATCGGACCTTGTGTGCCATTTAGGTGTCGATTTTAGCTGGCGAGCGTTAGCGAGCCTATAAATATAGGAGGAACCGGCCTTCGGCCGGGAAATTTTGCTACCGAAAAATGAACAAATTTATCTCTTGTTACAGGCGGCTTTGCATTTTGGTCTCCTTCATACACACATGATAACAGCTAGGTTAGGTCTTTAAACTGGCACTAGTTAGCTCAGATTGACTTGGCACTGGTTGAGAGCTACGGGTTGTAATTGTCTAATGGTTGAGTCATCCGGGAACCTACAGGATGTCTAGTAACGGCGATATATAAACAATAATAATAATAATTAAAATAAAAAACAGGCCCTTACTTCCACTAGCCTAATTAGGTACAACAGCCTAGGAAAAAACAAAAAACAAAAAAAAACGTAAATAACTATAAATAAGTAAAAAATAAAACATTAAACCTTTGATAATAGCCTACCATGGAGCATTATATTTATATTATATTATTAATTATATATCAACCGGTAGGCTACATAATATACAGTATATTATTAATATTTACAGTATTACATGTATTACGGCTACCCCCAAAATGGGGATTGGGCCTGAGCATATAGATAGATAGATAGACATGTATTATATATAATTATTCATTATATATAATTATTTACTATGTTATTATACATTCTGGTTAATATTAGACAACTGTATTAACCCTTTCAAGATACAAGGATGTTTTTTTCCTTTATTCTGAATATTAGTAGATTATTTGATTCAGAATGAGAATGAATTATGAGAGTCAGATTAACAGATTAAATTAAGATCATTTTACCCATTTGCTTCCTGGAGAGCCTTAACAACGGCTAAAATCGTCTAATAGTAGCCAAAAATTAAGTGGAAATGCATCCTCGAAGACTGAACAGTTCAAATTGAGAATCTCCATTAGTTTGGCTATATTAAGACTTTTCGCACCATATCTTTGTCTATTTTCAGACCTTTCGTGTCATTTAGGTGTCAATTTTTTCATGGCGAGCGATAGCTAGCTTGCAATAATTTTAGAAACAATCGGCCTTCGGCCAGGGCATTTTTCTACCGAAAAATGCACAAATTTAGCTTGAAGGGGGATCTAGGGGTGTTTTTTTAAGTTTGGTGGAGGTCTAGAGAGGAAAATAAAACAAAAATGAATATATAAATTAATAGACAAAAAAAATAGCCACTATATCCCCTTAATACAGACTAAAAAGGAAGAACTAGAGTTCTATTTGACACCAGTAGTTTAATCTGCGTGGCTCAAGCAGTGTATCAATATAGTTCGCCTGTGTATTTTAAGACGTTTCACCCCATTGAGGTGTCGATTTTGGGGGGAAAGCGATACCAAACCTGTATCTTAAACGAAATCGGCCTTCTATCGGAAAATGTACAAATTTGAAGGGGTGTGGGTGTATATTTTTTAGTTTGAAGGAAGTATGGGACGGAGTTTTTGTTATAACTGTTTATGACTGTCATAAATGTTCCTACAAAAATGTTCAGAACCTACTGACCACGACTGTACCGTCTATTGTTTGCAAATTGTATATATATTTAGTATCGTAAAATATAATACGGTAAGGTGCCTTCATTCTAGTCCTCTGTCTTGATGATGTAATGCTTAGTGTTTAAGATCTGTATGTGGTAACCCAGGTTCGAATCCCGTGAGAATCACGTATGTTTTCATTAATTTCATTGGGAGGTGTTTGTTGTTGGAAGTGAAATCAATACATTAGATTACACCGTTGAATAGTTATCGGTTCTGAGTACCGGTAGCCTACCCAGTACCCGGTACCTTATAATGTTGTAAACATTTATTTGTCTATTTTCATGTGTGTGTGTGTGTGTATATGTGTGCGTGTGTGTGTATATATGTATGTGTGTGTGTGTGTGTATGTGTGTGTGTGTGTATGCGTGTGTGTGTGTGTGTGTGTGTGTGTGTGTATATGTGTGCGTGTGTGTGTATATATGTGTGCGTGTGTGTGTGTATATATGTGTGTGCGTGTGTGTGTGTGTTTACAAAGCTTCACTAATATATTTGGCAGTATTTGGCTATTATTATTATTCTTGTTGGCTATTATTATTATTCTTGTTGGCTATTATTATTATTCTTGTTGGTTATTATTATTATTCTTGTTGGCTATTATTATTATTCTTGTTGGCTATTATTATTATTCTTGTTGGCTATTATTATTATTCTTGTTGGCTATTATTATTATTATTATTGTTGGCTATTATTATTATTCTTGTTGGCTATTATTATTATTCTTGTTGGCTATTATTATTATTCTTGTTGGCTATTATTATTATTCTTGTTGGCTATTATTATTATTCTTGTTGGCTATTATTATTATTCTTGTTGGCTATTATTATTATTCTTGTTGGCTATTATTATTATTCTTGTTGGCTATTATTATTATTCTTGTTGGCTATTATTATTATTCTTGTTGGCTATTATTATTATTCTTGTTGGCTATTATTATTATTCTTGTTGGCTATTATTATTATTCTTGTTGGCTATTATTATTATTCTTGTTGGTTATTATTATTATTCTTGTTGGCTATTATTATTATTCTTGTTGGCTATTATTATTATTCTTGTTGGCTATTATTATTATTCTTGTTGGCTATTATTATTATTCTTGTTGGCTATTATTATTATTCTTGTTGGCTATTATTATTATTCTTGTTGGCTATTATTATTATTCTTGTTGGCTATTATTATTATTCTTGTTGGCTATTATTATTATTCTTGTTGGCTATTATTATTATTCTTGTTGGCTATTATTATTATTCTTGTTGGCTATTATTATTATTCTTGTTGGCTATTATTATTATTCTTGTTGGCTATTATTATTATTCTTGTTGGCTATTATTATTATTCTTGTTGGCTATTATTATTATTCTTGTTGGCTATTATTATTAGACGATTATATTCAGATTAGGAAGGGTATATGGAAGCCCGAGGGTTAATGGAGGCAGTTGTTACCCTTATAACTCCCACAGACCCTTCCTAAACCGTATACAATCGTGTAATAATGGAGCCAGTGTTTACCCTTATAACTCCACAGATCCTTCCTAAACCGTATACAATCGTGTATTAATGGAGACAGTGTTTACCCTTATAACTCCCACAGATCCTTCCTAAACCGTATACAATCGTGTATTAATGGAGACAGTGTTTACCCTTATAACTCCCACAGATCCTTCCTAAACCGTATACAATCGTGTAATAATGGAGCCAGTTGTTACCCTTATAACTCCACAGATCCTTCCTAAACCGTATACAATCGTGTAATAATGGAGCCAGTGTTTACCATTATAACTCCCACAGACCCTTCCTAAACCGTATACAATCGTGTAATAATGGAGCCAGTGTTTACCCTTATAACTCCCACAGATCCTTCCTAAACCGTATACAATCGTGTAATAATGGAGCCAGTGTTTACCATTATAACTCCCACAGACCCTTCCTAAACCGTATACAATCGTGTAATAATGGAGCCAGTGTTTACCCTTATAACTCCCACAGACCCTTCCTAAACCGTATACAATCGTGTAATAATGGAGCCAGTGTTTACCCTTATAACTCCCACAGACCCTTCCTAAACCGTATACAATCGTGTAATAATGGAGACAGTGTTTACCCTTATAACTCCCACAGACCCTTCCTAAACCGTATACAATCGTGTAATAATGGAGCCAGTGTTTACCCTTATAACTCCCACAGACCCTTCCTAAACCGTATACAATCGTGTAATAATGGAGACAGTGTTTACCCTTATAACTCCCACAGACCCTTCCTAAACCGTATACAATCGTGTAATAATGGAGACAGTGTTTACCCTTATAACTCCCACAGACCCTTCCTAAACCGTATACAATCGTGTAATAATGGAGACAGTGTTTACCCTTATAACTCCCACAGACCCTTCCTAAACCGTATACAATCGTGTAATAATGGAGACAGTGTTTACCCTTATAACTCCCACAGACCCTTCCTAAACCGTATACAATCGTGTAATAATGGAGACAGTGTTTACCCTTATAACTCCCACAGACCCTTCCTAAACCGTATACAATCGTGTAATAATGGAGACAGTGTTTACCCTTATAACTCCCACAGACCCTTCCTAAACCGTATACAATCGTGTAATAATGGAGACAGTGTTTACCCTTATAACTCCCACAGACCCTTCCTAAACCGTATACAATCGTGTAATAATGGAGACAGTGTTTACCCTTATAACTCCCACAGACCCTTCCTAAACCGTATACAATCGTGTAATAATGGAGACAGTGTTTATCCTTATAACTCCCACAGATCCTTCCTAAACCGTATACAATCGTGTAATAATGGAGACAGTGTTTACCCTTATAACTCCCACAGATCCTTCCTAAACCGTATACAATCGTGTAATAATGGAGACAGTGTTTACCCTTATAACTCCCACAGACCCTTCCTAAACCGTATACAATCGTGTAATAATGGAGACAGTGTTTACCCTTATAACTCCCACAGACCCTTCCTAAACCGTATACAATCGTGTAATAATGGAGACAGTGTTTACCCTTATAACTCCCACAGACCCTTCCTAAACCGTATACAATCGTGTAATAATGGAGACAGTGTTTACCCTTATAACTCCCACAGATCCTTCCTAAACCGTATACAATCGTGTAATAATGGAGACAGTGTTTACCCTTATAACTCCCACAGACCCTTCCTAAACCGTATACAATCGTGTAATAATGGAGACAGTGTTTACCCTTATAACTCCCACAGACCCTTCCTAAACCGTATACAATCGTGTAATAATGGAGACAGTGTTTACCCTTATAACTCCCACAGATCCTTCCTAAACCGTATACAATCGTGTAATAATGGAGACAGTGTTTACCCTTATAACTCCCACAGACCCTTCCTAAACCGTATACAATCGTGTAATAATGGAGACAGTGTTTACCCTTATAACTCCCACAGACCCTTCCTAAACCGTATACAATCGTGTAATGGAGACAGTGTTTACCCTTATAACTCCCACAGATCCTTCCTAAACCGTATACAATCGTGTAATAATGGAGACAGTGTTTACCCTTATAACTCCCACAGACCCTTCCTAAACCGTATACAATCGTGTAATAATGGAGACAGTGTTTACCCTTATAACTCCCACAGATCCTTCCTAAACCGTATACAATCGTGTAATAATGGAGACAGTGTTTACCCTTATAACTCCCACAGACCCTTCCTAAACCGTATACAATCGTGTAATAATGGAGACAGTGTTTACCCTTATAACTCCCACAGATCCTTCCTAAACCGTATACAATCGTGTAATAATGGAGACAGTGTTTACCCTTATAACTCCCACAGACCCTTCCTAAACCGTATACAATCGTGTAATAATGGAGACAGTGTTTACCCTTATAACTCCCACAGATCCTTCCTAAACCGTATACAATCGTGTAATAATGGAGACAGTGTTTACCCTTATAACTCCCACAGACCCTTCCTAAACCGTATACAATCGTGTAATAATGGAGACAGTGTTTACCCTTATAACTCCCACAGATCCTTCCTAAACCGTATACAATCGTGTAATAATGGAGACAGTGTTTACCCTTATAACTCCCACAGACCCTTCCTAAACCGTATACAATCGTGTAATAACAGCCAAAATAAAGCCAAAATGCGTCATAATCTCCAAAGTGATAATGAGGCTCAACAATATCACCAGAAGTTATAATCCGGCGCCGCTAAACTTTATCCACTAACGGTTAAGGGGGGTCACCTGCTTTTTTTTTCTTCTCCTTCTCTGGTTTGTATCCATTCGGCCCCATTCAGCCTACTGTTTTATGACGTTTATCACCATCCAGGTGTAGATTTATTTCTGGCGAGCGATAGCGAGCTAGCATTGTATGGAGAAATCCCGCTACGTCAGACATTTTTCTATTTGAAAAATTTACAAATTTACCCTGCTGGTAAAAACATTATAAAACATATGCTGGCTCGAAAAATCGATAACTGGATGAGGATAAACGTCTTAAAACAGTAGGCTGAATGGGGCCGAATGGATACAACCCACAGAAAGAGAGGGAGAGAGGGAAAAAGAAAACGAGGTGGACCCCATCATAAAATACGCTCATTAAACTTTGGTCGTGTACCGGTACTTAAACTACTTACCCAACACAATTAACCCTTTCAAGATCCTATTACGTAATTATTGTCTGTGTTTTGGTTATTATTAGACGATTATATTCAGATTAGGAAGGGTGTATGGCAGTCCGAGGGTTAACTGAGACAGGCTTTACCCTTATCATTCCCACACATCCTTACTAATCTGTAGAAAATCGTTTAAGGATAACCAGAATAAACAGTTAAATTGCGTCATAATCTTCAAAGGGTTAAATTTAAAAGAGGACATAAGTCAATCTTTTTCCCCTAACTATAAAAAACCCTCATTAAACTTTTGCCGTGTACTTAAATTACTTACCCAACATATTTAACTAACATGGGCGCTAAAAGGGAAGTTCTTGGGTTTTTTCTGGACCCCCTTCTCTCTCATGTTTAGCCCAATTAGTTTTGAGATTTTATGAAGTTTGGCCCATTAGTTTGGCGATTTTAAGACCTTTCGCACCATTTATTTGTCAATATTAAACTTTTCGTGTCATTTTGGTGTCGATTTTTTCCTGGCGAGCGATAGCGAGCCTGTAATTAAAGAGAAATCGGCCTTCGGCCGGGACATTTTTCGATAGAAAAATGTACAAATTTATCTTGGAGAGTCTTGGGCGAATGTATTTTTTAAGCTTGATGGAGGTCTAGGGAGGAAACTAATAAAATAATACAAATATACATAAATGAGCAAATCAAAACAACCCATCTCCTCCTAAATTACTTACCCAACACATTTAACTAGTATGGGCGTTAAAAGGGAAGTTCTTGGGGTTTTTTCTAGACCCACTTCTCCCTCATGTTTAGACCTTTCGGCTCATTTTATGTTGTCAATGTTAGGACCTTTCAATTTATTTAGGTGTCGACTTCGTCTGGGCGAGCAATAGCGAGCCTATAATCTAGAAAGAACTGGCCTTCGGACGAATTATTTTTCTAAATAAAAAAAACAAAAAAATTGAAGGAGTCTTGTTTTTTATTTATTTATTATTGTTTTAATAGACTAGATAGAGGTAAAGGAAGGAAACTAAAACATAACAAATAAATATATGAATACAGATATAAATATTTCAACAAAGGGCCCCGTAGACATTACCCGGAGTTAACCCCTCCAGGATAATAGGACGTGTTACTCAATTATAGTCTGGCTATAATAACCCCTCCAGGATAATAGGGCGTGTTACTCAATTATAGTCTGGCTATAATAACCCCTCCAGGATAATAGGGCGTGTTACTCAATTATAGTCTGGCTATAATAACCCCTCCAGGATAATAGGGCGTGTTACTCAATTATAGTCTGGCTATAATAACCCCTCCAGGATAATAGGGCGTGTTACTCAATTATAGTCTGGCTATAATAACCCCTCCAGGATAATAGGACGTGTTACTCAATTATAGTCTGGCTATAATAACCCCTCCAGGATAATAGGGCGTGTTACTCAATTATAGTCTGGCTATAATAACCCCTCCAGGATAATAGGGCGTGTTACTCAATTATAGTCTGGCTATAATAACCCCTCCAGGATAATAGGACGTGTTACTCAATTATAGTCTGGCTATAATAACCCCTCCAGGATAATAGGGCGTGTTACTCAATTATAGTCTGGCTATAATAACCCCTCCAGGATAATAGGACGTGTTACTCAATTATAGTCTGGCTATAATAACCCCTCCAGGATAATAGGACGTGTTACTCAATTATAGTCTGGCTATAATAACCCCTCCAGGATAATAGGACGTGTTACTCAATTATAGTCTGGCTATAATAACCCCTCCAGGATAATAGGACGTGTTACTCAATTATAGTCTGGCTATAATAACCCCTCCAGGATAATAGGACGTGTTACTCAATTATAGTCTGGCTATAATAACCCCTCCAGGATAATAGGACGTGTTACTCAATTATAGTCTGGCTATAATAACCCCTCCAGGATAATAGGACGTGTTACTCAATTATAGTCTGGCTATAATAACCCCTCCAGGATAATAGGACGTGTTACTCAATTATAGTCTGGCTATAATAACCCCTCCAGGATAATAGGACGTGTTACTCAATTATAGTCTGGCTATAATAACCCCTCCAGGATAATAGGACGTGTTACTCAATTATAGTCTGGCTATAATAACCCCTCCAGGATAATAGGACGTGTTACTCAATTATAGTCTGGCTATAATAACCCCTCCAGGATAATAGGACGTGTTACTCAATTATAGTCTGGCTATAATAACCCCTCCAGGATAATAGGGCGTGTTACTCAATTATAGTCTGGCTATAATAACCCCTCCAGGATAATAGGGCGTGTTACTCAATTATAGTCTGGCTATAATAACCCCTCCAGGATAATAGGACGTGTTACTCAATTATAGTCTGGCTATAATAACCCCTCCAGGATAATAGGACGTGTTACTCAATTATAGTCTGGCTATAATAACCCCTCCAGGATAATAGGACGTGTTACTCAATTATAGTCTGGCTATAATAACCCCTCCAGGATAATAGGACGTGTTACTCAATTATAGTCTGGCTATAATAACCCCTCCAGGATAATAGGACGTGTTACTCAATTATAGTCTGGCTATAATAACCCCTCCAGGATAATAGGACGTGTTACTCAATTATAGTCTGGCTATAATAACCCCTCCAGGATAATAGGACGTGTTACTCAATTATAGTCTGGCTATAATAACCCCTCCAGGATAATAGGACGTGTTACTCAATTATAGTCTGGCTATAATAACCCCTCCAGGATAATAGGACGTGTTACTCAATTATAGTCTGGCTATAATAACCCCTCCAGGATAATAGGACGTGTTACTCAATTATAGTCTGGCTATAATAACCCCTCCAGGATAATAGGACGTGTTACTCAATTATAGTCTGGCTATAATAACCCCTCCAGGATAATAGGACGTGTTACTCAATTATAGTCTGGCTATAATAACCCCTCCAGGATAATAGGACGTGTTACTCAATTATAGTCTGGCTATAATAACCCCTCCAGGATAATAGGACGTGTTACTCAATTATAGTCTGGCTATAATAACCCCTCCAGGATAATAGGACGTGTTACTCAATTATAGTCTGGCTATAATAACCCCTCCAGGATAATAGGACGTGTTACTCAATTATAGTCTGGCTATAATAACCCCTCCAGGATAATAGGACGTGTTACTCAATTATAGTCTGGCTATAATAACCCCTCCAGGATAATAGGACGTGTTACTCAATTATAGTCTGGCTATAATAACCCCTCCAGGATAATAGGACGTGTTACTCAATTATAGTCTGGCTATAATAACCCCTCCAGGATAATAGGACGTGTTACTCAATTATAGTCTGGCTATAATAACCCCTCCAGGATAATAGGACGTGTTACTCAATTATAGTCTGGCTATAATAACCCCTCCAGGATAATAGGACGTGTTACTCAATTATAGTCTGGCTATAATAACCCCTCCAGGATAATAGGACGTGTTACTCAATTATAGTCTGGCTATAATAACCCCTCCAGGATAATAGGACGTGTTACTCAATTATAGTCTGGCTATAATAACCCCTCCAGGATAATAGGACGTGTTACTCAATTATAGTCTGGCTATAATAACCCCTCCAGGATAATAGGACGTGTTACTCAATTATAGTCTGGCTATAATAACCCCTCCAGGATAATAGGACGTGTTACTCAATTATAGTCTGGCTATAATAACCCCTCCAGGATAATAGGACGTGTTACTCAATTATAGTCTGGCTATAATAACCCCTCCAGGATAATAGGACGTGTTACTCAATTATAGTCTGGCTATAATAACCCCTCCAGGATAATAGGACGTGTTACTCAATTATAGTCTGGCTATAATAACCCCTCCAGGATAATAGGACGTGTTACTCAATTATAGTCTGGCTATAATAACCCCTCCAGGATAATAGGACGTGTTACTCAATTATAGTCTGGCTATAATAACCCCTCCAGGATAATAGGACGTGTTACTCAATTATAGTCTGGCTATAATAACCCCTCCAGGATAATAGGACGTGTTACTCAATTATAGTCTGGCTATAATAACCCCTCCAGGATAATAGGACGTGTTACTCAATTATAGTCTGGCTATAATAACCCCTCCAGGATAATAGGACGTGTTACTCAATTATAGTCTGGCTATAATAACCCCTCCAGGATAATAGGACGTGTTACTCAATTATAGTCTGGCTATAATAACCCCTCCAGGATAATAGGACGTGTTACTCAATTATAGTCTGGCTATAATAACCCCTCCAGGATAATAGGACGTGTTACTCAATTATAGTCTGGCTATAATAACCCCTCCAGGATAATAGGACGTGTTACTCAATTATAGTCTGGCTATAATAACCCCTCCAGGATAATAGGACGTGTTACTCAATTATAGTCTGGCTATAATAACCCCTCCAGGATAATAGGACGTGTTACTCAATTATAGTCTGGCTATAATAACCCCTCCAGGATAATAGGACGTGTTACTCAATTATAGTCTGGCTATAATAACCCCTCCAGGATAATAGGACGTGTTACTCAATTATAGTCTGGCTATAATAACCCCTCCAGGATAATAGGACGTGTTACTCAATTATAGTCTGGCTATAATAACCCCTCCAGGATAATAGGACGTGTTACTCAATTATAGTCTGGCTATAATAACCCCTCCAGGATAATAGGACGTGTTACTCAATTATAGTCTGGCTATAATAACCCCTCCAGGATAATAGGACGTGTTACTCAATTATAGTCTGGCTATAATAACCCCTCCAGGATAATAGGACGTGTTACTCAATTATAGTCTGGCTATAATAACCCCTCCAGGATAATAGGACGTGTTACTCAATTATAGTCTGGCTATAATAACCCCTCCAGGATAATAGGACGTGTTACTCAATTATAGTCTGGCTATAATAACCCCTCCAGGATAATAGGACGTGTTACTCAATTATAGTCTGGCTATAATAACCCCTCCAGGATAATAGGACGTGTTACTCAATTATAGTCTGGCTATAATAACCCCTCCAGGATAATAGGACGTGTTACTCAATTATAGTCTGGCTATAATAACCCCTCCAGGATAATAGGACGTGTTACTCAATTATAGTCTGGCTATAATAACCCCTCCAGGATAATAGGACGTGTTACTCAATTATAGTCTGGCTATAATAACCCCTCCAGGATAATAGGACGTGTTACTCAATTATAGTCTGGCTATAATAACCCCTCCAGGATAATAGGACGTGTTACTCAATTATAGTCTGGCTATAATAACCCCTCCAGGATAATAGGACGTGTTACTCAATTATAGTCTGGCTATAATAACCCCTCCAGGATAATAGGACGTGTTACTCAATTATAGTCTGGCTATAATAACCCCTCCAGGATAATAGGACGTGTTACTCAATTATAGTCTGGCTATAATAACCCCTCCAGGATAATAGGACGTGTTACTCAATTATAGTCTGGCTATAATAACCCCTCCAGGATAATAGGACGTGTTACTCAATTATAGTCTGGCTATAATAACCCCTCCAGGATAATAGGACGTGTTACTCAATTATAGTCTGGCTATAATAACCCCTCCAGGATAATAGGACGTGTTACTCAATTATAGTCTGGCTATAATAACCCCTCCAGGATAATAGGACGTGTTACTCAATTATAGTCTGGCTATAATAACCCCTCCAGGATAATAGGGCGTGTTACTCAATTATAGTCTGGCTATAATAACCCCTCCAGGATAATAGGACGTGTTACTCAATTATAGTCTGGCTATAATAACCCCTCCAGGATAATAGGACGTGTTACTCAATTATAGTCTGGCTATAATAACCCCTCCAGGATAATAGGACGTGTTACTCAATTATAGTCTGGCTATAATAACCCCTCCAGGATAATAGGACGTGTTACTCAATTATAGTCTGGCTATAATAACCCCTCCAGGATAATAGGACGTGTTACTCAATTATAGTCTGGCTATAATAACCCCTCCAGGATAATAGGACGTGTTACTCAATTATAGTCTGGCTATAATAACCCCTCCAGGATAATAGGACGTGTTACTCAATTATAGTCTGGCTATAATAACCCCTCCAGGATAATAGGACGTGTTACTCAATTATAGTCTGGCTATAATAACCCCTCCAGGATAATAGGACGTGTTACTCAATTATAGTCTGGCTATAATAACCCCTCCAGGATAATAGGGCGTGTTACTCAATTATAGTCTGGCTATAATAACCCCTCCAGGATAATAGGGCGTGTTACTCAATTATAGTCTGGCTATAATAACCCCTCCAGGATAATAGGACGTGTTACTCAATTATAGTCTGGCTATAATAACCCCTCCAGGATAATAGGACGTGTTACTCAATTATAGTCTGGCTATAATAACCCCTCCAGGATAATAGGACGTGTTACTCAATTATAGTCTGGCTATAATAACCCCTCCAGGATAATAGGACGTGTTACTCAATTATAGTCTGGCTATAATAACCCCTCCAGGATAATAGGACGTGTTACTCAATTATAGTCTGGCTATAATAACCCCTCCAGGATAATAGGACGTGTTACTCAATTATAGTCTGGCTATAATAACCCCTCCAGGATAATAGGACGTGTTACTCAATTATAGTCTGGCTATAATAACCCCTCCAGGATAATAGGACGTGTTACTCAATTATAGTCTGGCTATAATAACCCCTCCAGGATACTAGGACGTGTTACTCAATTATAGTCTGGCTATAATAACCCCTCCAGGATAATAGGACGTGTTACTCAATTATAGTCTGGCTATAATAACCCCTCCAGGATAATAGGACGTGTTACTCAATTATAGTCTGGCTATAATAACCCCTCCAGGATAATAGGGCGTGTTACTCAATTATAGTCTGGCTATAATAACCCCTCCAGGATAATAGGACGTGTTACTCAATTATAGTCTGGCTATAATAACCCCTCCAGGATAATAGGACGTGTTACTCAATTATAGTCTGGCTATAATAACCCCTCCAGGATAATAGGACGTGTTACTCAATTATAGTCTGGCTATAATAACCCCTCCAGGATAATAGGACGTGTTACTCAATTATAGTCTGGCTATAATAACCCCTCCAGGATAATAGGACGTGTTACTCAATTATAGTCTGGCTATAATAACCCCTCCAGGATAATAGGACGTGTTACTCAATTATAGTCTGGCTATAATAACCCCTCCAGGATAATAGGACGTGTTACTCAATTATAGTCTGGCTATAATAACCCCTCCAGGATAATAGGACGTGTTACTCAATTATAGTCTGGCTATAATAACCCCTCCAGGATAATAGGACGTGTTACTCAATTATAGTCTGGCTATAATAACCCCTCCAGGATAATAGGACGTGTTACTCAATTATAGTCTGGCTATAATAACCCCTCCAGGATAATAGGACGTGTTACTCAATTATAGTCTGGCTATAATAACCCCTCCAGGATAATAGGACGTGTTACTCAATTATAGTCTGGCTATAATAACCCCTCCAGGATAATAGGACGTGTTACTCAATTATAGTCTGGCTATAATAACCCCTCCAGGATAATAGGGCGTGTTACTCAATTATAGTCTGGCTATAATAACCCCTCCAGGATAATAGGACGTGTTACTCAATTATAGTCTGGCTATAATAACCCCTCCAGGATAATAGGACGTGTTACTCAATTATAGTCTGGCTATCATTAAGGGGATAGTGGCTGATTTGTTGGTCTATTTATTCACTTATTCATAGATTTTTTAGTTTCCTTGCTAGACCTCCATCGAGCTTTAAAAAAAAAAAAAAAATAGTACCCCCCTTCAAGATAGATTTGTACATTTTTCAGTAGAAAAATGTCCCGTCCGAAGCCCAGTTCCTATTAAAATCACAGGTTCGCTATCGCTCGCCAGGATTTTGTTTACACCTAAATGGCACGAAAGGTCTTAAAATTGACAACGAAATGGGGCGAAAGGTGCTAAAATCCTCAAACTAATGGGCCGAACGTCTTATAATCTCAAAATTAATGGGCTAAACATGAGGGAGAAAGTGGTCCAGAAATCCGCCCCATCTCCCCTAGCCTGTTTAGGAAGGCTCTATATTAATCAAATTAAAAAAGCCTATTGCAATTGACCCCTTGCGAGTTTCGGACTATAAGGAAGTTGAGGCTGTAGAGATCAATAGGCTATGTAGCAGAATTAAAAGCTAAAGTATGGTTGTAGAGCATTTATAAACACATAAAACCAAATTAATCGTAATCTCTACCAATCAGAAACCTACATTATTGCATTTGTTTTATATCGATGTTTACGGCTCCAACTTCCTTATAGCCTGAAACTCACAAGTGATCACTTCACAATCGGACTTCCAAAATTCCTTCCTAAACTAGATAAAATCTTCCAATGATATCCATAATAAAGGTAAGAAACCCATCCTGGTACCGTACACTGAACAGATGATAGCTAAATACAGAATAGCCAATACTAGCTAATACTAGCTATAATTATTATGTTCCTTCCAACAACCAACCATACTCCTAAAATCGATTAATGAAATTTACAAACACATGTGGCAGTCCGTGGATTCGAACCCAGGATGCTCACACCGAAAATCAACACCTTATACATCGTACCACGAAGACAGTCAAAGGTTGGTGGACACTGCCTACGATTTATTATGCAACTTCGAATCCTGCATATCAATCTAAGCATGTACACACATCCCAACTGCAACTCACGTAGGCTATGCATATGTGAATGGAAAGAGCAATTAGTGGGGCCTTAACCACTTAGGGAAGTCCTCTCGATAAATTACTCCTGAACCTGAATACTAGATATCTGATACTAATACTGTATAGCTAATACTAGTTAATACTAACTATAATACTAAATAGCTAAAACTATTACTGAATAGCTAAAACTAGTTAATACTAGCTATACCGGTAACACTAGATATCTAATACTAATACTGTATAGCTAATACTAGTTAATACTAGCTATACCGGTAACACTAGATATCTAATACTAATACTGTATAGCTAATACTAGTTAATACTAGCTATACCGGTAACACTAGATATCTAATACTAATACTGTATAGCTAATACTAGTTAATACTAGCTATACCGGTAACACTAGATATCTAATACTAATACTGTATAGCTAATACTAGTTAATACTAGCTATACCGGTAACACTAGATATCTAATACTAATACTGAATAGCTAAAACTAGTTAATACTAGCTATACCGGTAACACTAGATATCTAATACTAATACTGTATAGCTAATACTAGTTAATACTAGCTATACCGGTAACACTAGATATCTAATACTAATACTGTATAGCTAATACTAGTTAATACTAGCTATACCGGTAACACTAGATATCTAATACTAATACTGAATAGCTAAAACTAGTTAATACTAGCTATACCGGTAACACTAGATATCTAATACTAATACTGTATAGCTAATACTAGTTAATACTAGCTATACCGGTAACACTAGATATCTAATACTAATACTGAATAGCTAATACTAGTTAATAATAACTATAATCGTCTGTTAGGAGTGCGATGCCCTATGCCTCGGAGACGTGGCCGGTTAAAGCGAAGGATATCGATAGAATATAACGGAATGAAAAGAGAATGGTGAGATGGATGTGTGTGGTTAATATCAGGGACGGGGTATCGAGCGAGGAATTAAGAAGGCGTCTGGGCATTAGCACAGTATTAGGAGTGTCAGTGAAGTGATGCGCAAGAGCCGACTTGGTTGGTTTGGACATGTAGAGAGAATGGATGATCAGAACTGGGTGAGGAAATGCCGAACTGTGAATGTGGGGGGAGCTGTACGTAGGGGTAGACATAGAATGGCATGGGTGGGATCAGGTACTCCGGTCCGATCTCAAAATAAAGAACTTGACAAGATGCAGCCCTTGACAGGGCCGCCTGGAAAGCCGACATTTAAAACATGAGACTGTAACCACATTCCCTGTGGACACAACGGTCTTTAAACTTGTATGTATGTGTATGTATGTATAATACTAAATAGCTAACACTAGTTAATACTTGCTATAATACTACTATGGGTTTCAGAGGCCGTGTGGCATCGTTTTTCGGGAATAACTTATTAACAAACAGTTGGATCAGTATGATATTTTGGCACGGCTTTTTTCACACCGTCCCATAATTTTTGTCAATATAGTGCATTACCAAAAGTGTAGAAATAAGCCACTTGTCCCTTAGCCATGAGGTTAAAGTCGCACATTAATGACTAAGAAACGGACAGGGCTACCGTGGCTTACCTGTGAGAACCACCAAACCATTATTGCTCCTTCATCAAACACGGTAGTTATCAGCCACCACCAAACCCTATTATCACCTTTAAATTCAAGTTATCTGTCAACATCAAGTATAAATATACAGACAGTATGTATTTTTGAAAATTAGGGGACGGTGTGCAAAAAAGATGTGTCAAAATATCATACTAATCCAGCTGTTTGTTAATAAGTTATTTCCGAAAAACAATGCCACACGGCCTTTGAAACTCTTAGTAAATAGCTAATTGTAATAATGAATACCCGGTAGCTAATGTTGAAGGCTAACATAAAATACAGATAAATGAAAGCGATGTTAAAGATAATACTTGCCATGGCTGGTATACTGAGAGATAACACAGTTATGTAGTCGGAAAAAACTATGTCCATGCTGGCAGCATGACTGTCCCCCCCATGAAACCCTTCACTTACTCGGTAAATTCGTCTACTTTTAACTATAATATATTCATTGTTCTTCCCTCTCACTAAAACATTACGTTATCCATAATGCAGTTGGGTCTGAGTACATGATTAGATTAATATTCAGAATTCGAAAATGGATATTAATCGTGATCGTGTACTTAACCTTTAACTGTGTTGGTGGTCTAATGGTTTAGATGCTTATGTTCTGGGTGTGGTGTCCCTAGTTCGAATCCATATGCTTTCATTAGTTTATTCTAGTACATTGGTGTTTGTAATAGAGGATTAATGTTAAGAACGGGGTGTAACTTAATTAATATACCGTACGGTACTGTATTACTAGCTGAGGTAGCCTCCAGTTATTAACCCCTTCAGACATATATGACGCAGAGGTTGCCAGATTAGCAATAAGAAATAGAGTTCTCTCACTCTTATAATTACCTCTCCAAAATTAGTTTTCTGCCCACATCTAACTCAAAGACAACTGCAGAGGTTGAAGTAACTAAAATAAAGGTTTATAAAAAACCCTGATGGTAATAAAGGCTTTAAAGTATCCCTAATAGGCTCAAAATTGCGTCATATGTCGGAGAGGGTTAAGAGCATATATATGGCGACGCACCCATGTAAATCAGTATCGAATGCTAATGAGACAATACATGCATTATAGTATAGCGCAGATACCGCTACTTCAAAAGTAGATTTTAAAAGTTCACAGACTCGAACTGGTGTAACCTAATAGCCTATCTGCTGAGACTACACTAAAAGCGGTGTCTCACGAGCGCTTTTTCCGCCAATTTTCGATGAGCAAGTTTTTTCTCATAAGTGTTTTGTAATTTTCGCATTGGAAACGATAACTTGACTGAATGTATATGGTTTTAAGTGATTATTGAATTTTACGTAGAAACTCGGTTTGAAAACTTGATACGGTACCACGATTAATGTCCTAGTATCTATGTACACCCTGTCCGGGTTGAAGAATGACCCATTATCACAAGAGAGCAGTTGTACTTTGATAATATACTACTATGGGTTTCAGAGGCCGTGTTACATCGTTTTTCGGGAATAACTTATCAAACAGTTGGATCAGTATGATATTTTGACACAGCTTTTTTCACACCGTGCCCTAATTTTCGTCAGTATTGTGCATTACCAAACAGTGTAGAAATAAGCCACTTTTCTCTGTGTCATGAGGTTAAAGTCACACATTAATGACTAAGAAACGGACAAGGCTACCGTGGCTTACCTGTGAGAACCACACTATTATTGCTCCTCCATCAAACACGGTAGTTATCAGCCACAACCCAACACTACTATCGCTTTTAAATTAAAGTTATATGTCGATTTCAAAATAAAAATATACAAAAATACATCTATCTATCTATATGCTCAGGCCCAATCCCCATTTTGGGGCTAGCCGACTCAAGACAGAGCAAGAACAGGGAAAACACAAAAACAACATAAAACAAAAAATAAACACATAAAAAACACAAACTCTCACACATCCAGGTCACCCAGGAGAAGACCCAGAGACCAGGGTTACCCAGGTCGCTCCAGCACTCACCCGGCCCCTGACCACCCGGAGAGGTTCCTATCTCGGCAGGCAGACATGCAGCGGAGCCAAAGCCACAAGCCCTCCCACCACACTTCCAGGCACACCCTTCATATTAATCGTCTCCCCGGGCCAGGCGTCTGATGGACTATTATCTAGTCCAACTTGCGCCCAACCCCTTACTCCAAATGACCACGTGTTCACTCAACTATTCACAAGCATTCTCCATTCACTCCTGTCCACCACCACTTCCCCTGCCTGATCTATAGTCATTCCTCTATCATCCAAAGCCTTTCTTACACAGTCTCTCCATCTCAATGGGGGTCTTCCTGCCCTTCTATCTACCCTTGTACCTGACTCACATATTCTCTTTGGAAGCCTTTCATCTCCCATTCGTTCAACATGACCATACCAGCTCAGCACCCTTCTGTCCACTCTGGCTGACAAATGTTCTTGCTGCCCCACTCTCCTACGTATCTCTTCATTCCTCAATCTGTCTCTACGAGTAACTCCACACATACTCCTCAAGCAGCTCATCTCCATCACATCCAGCCCTCTTTTCTCCTTTTTCTTCAGAGCCCATGTCTCAGCCCCATACATCACTGTTGGCACAATAATTCCTTGATACAGTGCACTTTTTACTTTCACTCCGAGATTTCTCGTCTTACTTTTTGTATATTCATACTTGATATTGACAGATAACTTGAATCTAAAGGCGATAGTAGGGTTGGGTGGTGGCTGATAACTACCGTGTTTGATGGAGCAATAATGGTTTGGTGGTTCTCACAGGTAAGCCACGGCGCCTTGTCCGTTTCTTAGTCATTAAATGTGTGACTTTAACCTCATGACACAGAGACAAGTGGCTTATTTCTACCCTTTTTGGTAATGCACAATATTGACGAAAATTAGGGCACGGTGTGAAAAAAGCTGTGTAAAAATATCATACTGATCCAACTGTTTGTTAATAAGTTATTACCGAAAAACGATGTAACACGGCCTCTGAAACCCATAGTAAGTGTAGCATGCCCTAACTAGCTTAGCTAGCAATAATAGACAGAATAAAGCTAATAGGACGGCACCGGTACTAAAAGGGTTAAATAATTGCGTAAATATCAATTGCTGTTATATAATGAACGATATACAGATATGTGATAAAACAACACTCGAGCCCTTATACTTTGTTCAGTAGAAGAGTGGCAACACGCTTCCCACACGTTAAGGAACACACTATAGTAAGGTATAGTACGGGAAGCAAGAGAATCACTAAAGCCTGGTTTACAAGAGCCGGTAAAAGCCCCGTCCACACGATCGAGCAGTGTCTGGCAGGCTGTGCCCCCTCACTGGGCAGAGTCTGTCGAACACGCTTGCGTTGTTGTCCACACGGCCGTGACTGGCCAGTCAAAGTCTGTGGTCAGACAAGATGTTCGGCAGGGCAGTTAAAGAGAGATTTAACGTGTTGTGTAGCATAATAATTGCTATGTTGCAAAAGAAAAGAAAGTTTTTTTGAAAATAAATAATTGATTTCATCAGCTTCCTATTTCTTATAATGTAATTATCCAAAAATCTAAATTACGTGTGAATGGCTTATACTTTAATATGAAATGAACGTCAACATGATCAAAAACATCACATTTACAAAGATCATATACCGGTACCAATAAAAAGTGAACTCTCAAAATACCGTAAGTTATAGCTGCAATTACACACACACACACTCTCTCTCTCTCTCTCTCTCTGCTGCTGTCTTACATTTACGTAATACACTGATAAGTTTAACCTATGGGTGTGAGTATCCTAGGTTTGAATCCTTGGAGTGACACATGTATTTGTTGATTTCATTGAGTTTAGAAGTAAAGTTGGTTGGTGAAAAAATATGAATTTATCCTATCATGTAATTTCTGATAGTGCTTCAATCATCACGCGATTTGCTGATATGGTCAGCATACGTAGGTTAAACGAACATTAAATCAATAGTTAGTGCAGAAGATCATGGCAGGGTGGCTTTCTCACAATAATAAGATTAATACTATTTATATAATACTCATAAGCTTATTTATAAAATAATATCTATGCAAATAATAGTGTCTATAAATAGGGATGCTACCCAAACAATATTGTAAAGCTAAAACCTAATTCTTCCTAATCCTTCCTAAGCTGTATAAACTCGTCTCATGATATCCAGAACAAACTGCCAAAATGCGTCATCATTTTCAAAGGGTTAAACAAGCTGAGTGAAATCAAATATATTTCTGCATAAAATAGCGCCCCTTTACTAATGGGGTTATCACACGCGACCCATTAGCATAAACCTCTGATCCGTAACTATATCATGGCATCATTTGGAGAATAGTTTCCATCGACACATGGGCTTTGGTAACGAGACTGGAGGTGGATCATTATAGGTGACGCACTTCTTATGAGAACATAGCCTAACTAGGTTATATACTTTATCCAAATCTAGAGAAACCAAACATTAAACATATCCTAATCTAGCCCATCTAAGCCAACTACGATAACCTTATCAAACCAACCTGAACCTAGCCTATATAAAGACCAACCCCAACTTAGCTTAAGAATATTACAATTCCACTGGCAACTAGGCTTAAGGGGAGATCTCCACTTGAGGGATTTTTGTCTTGACCCCTTTCTCCCTCATGTTTAGCCCCTTTGCTTTTGATATTATAAAACGTTTGCCCCATTAGTTTAGCGATTTTAAGAACGTTCACCCCATATTAAGACCTTTCGTGCAATTCAGGTGTCGATTTTATCCTGGCGAGCGATAGCGAGCCTGTAATTTAAGAGGAAGCGGCCTTTGGCCGGGATATTTTTCTACCGAAAAATGTACAAATTTATCTTGAAAGGGACTCAAGGGGGTGTAATTTTAAGCTTGATGGAGGTCTAGGGAACAAACTAAATACCTCCCCTTAAGGTAGATAAATATTATAGGTGACAGTTCTTCTAAGAGGATATTTCAGAAGCTGCCAGATCAGTGTTGTTCAGGGGTTCAGAGGAACGACACAATGTGGCGCCTGGGGACTTAAGTACGGTACGTACCATAATATAGATTGATGGATAACGGGAAAAAGGCCTAAATGGATAAGAAAGGCATAAATAAAATAAAATAAGGTATAGGCTATACCGGTATATACAGTATATGAAAACACAGAGGTAAAAATATAATAAGGTATATAGCCTACTGTAAACTGAAAAATGTAGTGTACAAATATTGGTACCGGTACGCTATGGGGTAACGCGTGAGCTAAAAACAATATGGCGCCCAGAAGTCAAGTTGGCACCACCCTCTTGTAGCCTATATAGGCCTAGGTACCATACCCTATACCCTCATCCAAATAGGTAGGGCAGAAATAGTGAACCCTAACTTCTGTAACTAAAGAAGGGATAGCGTAAATGGGCTGTAAATTCCCACACAAATTATTCACTGGCTGGCCCTTCCCAAACGGTAGAAATAATTGCTCTGTTAGTCTAGTGTACTGGTTTGTGGGTTATAGAGGTTAATGTTCAACAGTTTTGGCATTCTTATTTAAAACATGGTACCGGTATAGTATAGACAACGCCCTTCCAACGTGTTTATGAATACGACTACAGACACCTTCACTTAATTTAAATATTGAAATGGGTGTGCATGCTCCGAGAACATTTGTATTGTGAAAGTGTGAATTTCAATCAGAAAATTACTTTGTAGTTTTTCTCCTTCCCAGACTTATACAATACCGGTATCCATTAAATACAAAATAATTATAATGTTTAGGTGACTTGGCTATATGGTGCCATTTCTCTCTAGCCCTCGCTCAGAGATTCAATAGCACTCGACCAAAGTTTATTTCCAGATGTTATTACCCATTGCTTTGCTCAAGGGAAATGATACCGGCTACCAGTGTATGCGAAAAACTTTCATGCCTGAGCGTGGGAGTGAACTCAGGTCCCCCGGTGTGGGAGGCAGAGACGTTCTCCAATACACTACCTAGTCGGGGTTGAACAAAATGTGGTACATTTTAACCAAGTGACAGCCAAGAGTTTTAGCATTTACTGTTATGTATATTATTTTGTTCTTTTTATCTTTTATAAACAGTGTTGTTTTACATCAAGGACTGCAGGAAATGAGTATTTACCCATTCTTTAACAATATATAGGCTAAAACCCAACCCCCGTAGTGGGGAGGGCTATGAATATCAGGGAAAATGGAGAGTTAAAGAGGATAAAAAGGGAGAAATATGCTTTATTTGTCAATAACCATTTGACGTGGGATACAGAATTAGTTGAGGGGAGGGGGGGGGGGGGGGGCCCCCCGCCCCCCCCCCCCCCCCCCAACCACCCCAGGACTTATTGCCATTCTCATATAGGCTATCTTAACAGTAAGGGGCAAAAACTCCCGTATAATAAATTTCCGATAGTACAGACATACCACTATATACTAACGTATTATGTGATATGACATTTCCATATGCCACAACAAAATCGATGGGTCTCTCAGCTGTCACATAATGTAAAATCTCACCCAAAAAGTAATTGAATACAAACGCTTAGGAATGGCCCAATACGACACGGTAAAATATATGTGGTATTCTGCAGAACAACTCCTGGATTACGGGATTCCTGTCTCATAGAATTATTTTTGTTCGCTCTTACCTTACTCAGGGGACCTTACTGATGTGCGGATAAGTGATACTTTTCTTATTTTGTCAATTTGATTTTCACTCCCCTTAAACATTATCAGTTATTTTTGTACAGCCAGTCCAGGACACTTTCTTTACATTCTAGCCTCCTTGGAGGCTCCTCCCCGATGTTTAGTAGCCTATCAGAGTGAAGCTTAATTTGTATTGGTACAGCCAAAGCTGAAGATTGCAGAGTAAACACCATAGACTTTATCCCATCAATTGTTTATAGTTTTAATACCTAATCAGCGGGTGTGTGGGGGCGGCAGCCCCCTCCCATAATACTAGGATAGGTTAGGTAAGGTTGTTAGGTTAGGCTAATGTCTTTTCAAAGTTGACTAAATCGAGTAAACTCCTAGTTTGTTGGGGTATCTGAATTACAATTAACAATGCAAATGCTAATAAAAAGTGCTTTCCGCACTTTCTAACAATAAAATACACACTTACAAAGCCTTAAAATACACAAATAAAATAATTAAAACTTAAACTAACAGGAGTTGTAGTTATGCAGAAATACCATTGTTTACAAGAATGGCTTCTCTTCCTCCGTGCGTGGAGGGTGTCAATCCATTTAAGTTTGATTGTGTTACTAGTAGCTAACACCAAGCTATTACTAGTTCTGTCTGGTGTTACCGTACAAGCGCGGAGGAGCACGAGCGCCCAAGGCGCGAGCCCTAGGGGGGTCCGGGGGCATGCACCCCTGGATTTTTTTTTAGAAATTAGGGTGCCAAAAACAGCATTTCCTGGCATCTGAAGACAGCTAAAAGGACTAATAAAAGGACTGAAAAATGCTGTTAAAAACAACTTTTTGAGTATGAGCACACCTTTGCTTATCATGACCGTGGTATTTCGAACCAAGAAAATATGTTAATAGTGGAATGAAAAAGGAATCCTCACTGTTTACAAATGCCTTCTTTATGCAGTATAATCGATATTTACCCCCTGCTGGCAACATAGATGATGATTTCAATAAGTCATGGGGGGGGGGGGGGGGAGAGAGGGGTGAGGAGGGACAAAGCCCCCTCAACCCATCTTGTATCCCACATTGGAATTATAACTAAATCCATGAAAACACTAATTTCTCATAATCTGGAGGAAAAAATATGAAAAATAAGGGTGCGAGCCCTATATTAAAAAATAAAAAAAAATACATATATATATTATATATAGGCCTATATTGACAACAGTGAAAACTTTATTAAGCCCCCTTACTGTCAATTGTCAAATATATGCGGATTTCAATAATTCATAGGGGGGTGAGGGATCAGGGACCCATCCGGTATCCCAAGGCAAACAAAATTGGGTTCAATGTTATTTTAATACCACAAATTTTATTGATATATTTGAAGATAAATAATTAATCTATATGCTCTAAAGATCATAAGAAATTTTGTTTTAACCCTCGGCAAAACCTAATAAAAAAGTATGGTACTAAAATGTCTTTTTCGTAACAAGGTTGTCAATACGGTACTTCCAGTCATCGATAGCTCCAAAGATCATATGAAAATGTGTTAAACCCTCGGAAAAACCTAATGTAAAAGTATGGTACTATAATTTAATTTTCGTAACAAGGTTGTCAATTATACGATACTTTCCCTGTTATTAATCTACAATCAAGCTGAAGATTGCAGAGTAAACACCATAGACTTCATCGACTTTTCTTTCACCTTCGTATAATCGACAGCCCATTTTTTTTTTTTTTTTTTAAGGGATTAGTACTCAACCAGCGGGGGTGTGGGGGCGGCAGCCCCCACCCATAATACTAGGTTAGGTTAGGTAAGGTTGTTAGGTTAGGCTAATGCCTTTTCAAATCACTATCGGGGAGCGAGCGTGTCTCAACATCGGTCGATAGGCCTAATGGGGAAAATAGGTTTTCCCGAGATTTCTAATTAATTACAAACACTATATATTGATGCAAATGACCAATTTTGTTTATAAAAAACACTGAAAATTCGTGGTATTAAAATAAAAAAAATCCCAAAATTGTATAGGCCTAGGCCTATTTAGGCTAGGCTACTCTGAAAATGTTTCAGAACCGCCCCCAGACTCCCGCTGGGTTAGCATTGAAATAGATGACAAAATACTAAAAATACAGTGGATAAGTGAAAACATTTAGTTCTTCCCTGATCCAAGATGGCCACCATTTTTCCTTCCACCCTTATTAAACCCACAAAGTCTAAGGATAAAATAATTGGATAATTATAGGGAATAGGCTCGCAGCCTTATAGGTTAGGTAAGGTTGTTAGGTTAGGCTAATGTTAACCCTATGAAAACCCAAACCAACTTTGTATTAGGGTTACTGTGGAAAATGACAAAACCCGAGCCAAATTTTAGATACAAATGTGTATTATCGTGTTTTATACGCTTTTTACCCCTCAATTTCCCTGATCTTCATAGCCCTCCCCACTATCGGGGGGCGTGTCTTTAGATTGATGGATAATGGGTAAATGCTAACTTCCCATTCAACTTCATTAGATTCGAGTAAAACACCAAAAAACAAAAGAAAAATAAACAAAAACAAAATACCTGAAAAACACGTTGTTGCGTCTCCTATACAATTACCAGCTTATCTGATATATCATTTGTCCACAAAGCCATACATTTAGCATTTCCGTTCTGAAATTCACTAACCTATTCTATGGATTCTTACAGTCATTATATTAATTTGAGACAGTTTGTAATATATATATATATATATATATACTGTATATATATATATATATATATATATATATATATATATATATATAATAGGCTACTTGTAAAAATCGTCCCCGGTGTAAAACTGGAATTTTACCTAGGCCTAGGCTATGTAGCCTATCATTATTTTGGTGGCTATTAGCAACCCCGCACACACGGATCTTGTGTTCCAGTCATGGGATAACTGGCTTCAAATGTGGCACAGATACTTGTTGACCTCATTCAAAGCTTACATTTGCTCAAAAACGTCATCCAAGATCAACAAATAAAAGCACTAAGGATTTCAGACATTAACCCTTTCAGTACCGGCGACGTTTTTCAAATTACGTTCTAGCTATTTATATAGGATTCTGCGCAGTTTATGTGGTAGCAAAATGGGTTCGAAGCCTGTTAATTGCTGGAGGCCCTTTTAAAACTCAATAAATTCACCTAATACTAGCCAGAATAAAGTTAACAGGAGGGCACCGGTAATGAAAGGGTTCATGGGTCCTGGCAATATTTCTCAAGTGTCCACAATGACCCAGATCTAGCCATTAAGCAATCCAATCGGACACAAACATGCGACCATGTGCTCCGTGTGGGCTGGCTTAGCCTATTCCTAGCTAGTAAATAGGATACGCCACGCTAGTTATATAATTGCAACTAGGAATAGGCTAGCCTACTGTAATAATGTTTCAGTACTCCACATTACAATACAAAAATAGGGAATGTGTCGGGACACTACAATAATAATTATAACTAACTAGTAAATAGGATACGCTAAGTTATGTAATTGCAACTACGAGTACTGGAATGCTTCGGTATTTATCATAATCCTCATAATTAAAATAATAAATATCTTATTACACTATATTAAATGGCTAGGCAAACCACATTATTATAGTACTAGCCTATCACCAACAATGCTGTAGTTGAATACAGGCCCGTGTCCACTCCTTCACCAATACCAAGATGGCAGACGAGTTCACCTACCTTGATCCGACGCCAGGGTGTTGACGAGCTTCCTCCAAACCTCTTACGTAATACGCACTCTTCTTCGGGTGTCCGTCTTGCTGGAACAATGCCGACACGTACTTGACACTTTAATCAACTATGAACACCCGAATTCGCCGATAAAACGCATAATTAGACGATTTCCGGTATATATCCCGCGGTCACACACTGGAACACATGCTTACTCCCGGGCCGTGCGTCGAACTCTGAGGTGCATCGCTATCCCACTCCCTGCTCACACGTTCATCCTACACCTTGTAATGCCCACAGTTCTCTTAGTTTTAATAAATCACTTGGATCGTAGTTACTTATGAGACTATTGATATGTGTGGTAGGTATTGTTGGTGCCATATTAATACAAACACACCCATATCAGGTAAATAATGCAGATTTGTTGTGGTCCCGCGGCTGAGTCGAGACCTCCTCACTGATAAGCAGGCCGGGCAACATGACGGTGGGCGGGGCTTAGACGAGGGTCTTTTTGGCAACTTCAGTTCACACCAGGGGAGTGTTGCTAGATACATTACGGCATTGAGTAGTGCATTACTACACAAATAGTTCACAATAGCGATGAGCAGAGGGAAAGATAAGCAATATGCATTAAGCAATTAAAATGTGGTTGCATACACTTACAGATGCAGCCAGAAGTGTATTGCTTCGTTATATTTCTTAATTTCTAGTATTGTACTATGTCTGGTAACACACGCCTATCGTCTGGGCTTGGCAACATTTTCAGATTATTTTGCAGTGATATTGGCAAATATAATATTATTAATGTCATACGGGACAACATTAATAATAAAAGAATAATTCAGTAGTCGTCAGGTTAGTGTTGCCAGAAAGAGAGCTCGTGTTATATATGGATTTACAGTACACGACCGCTGTTTCAAGCAACTGTTCATCCCCAACTTATTTCTGGCAACTTATTGAGGCTATTTTGCACTAATATTGGCAATTATAATAAAGGTGGGTAGATCTAGGGGACAATATTATTATTATTATTATTATTATTATTATTATTATCTAGGCCTAGATCATAGTAGATTTCAGAAACTACCAGATAAGAGTTGGGGATACAAGTTAGCGGAGAAAGGGCTGGTGTAAATCCACCAATACCAGCTTCACTGGAGTAAACACACCGGGTGCCAGGATTGTTGGTGGAGCCTTATTAGCTATTGTTAAAGTGTATTCAAGCTAACCAGACAAATATTGGTAACGCTTCCATTCTATATATTATTATATATTAAAGGCGGCGTCACACGAGCAGTTTAGAAAGGCAGTATAGGAAGCATAGAAAGGCAGCGGTACTGTCGGTACACATTACTGCCAGGTTAGCTTGAATACACTATAGCTCTATAACTAGTCCTTTAGCTTGACGTAGGGAACCATAGAGGGATGACCACGGGTAGCATAGTAAACGGGGGAGGTGCGAGATTTACAGTTAGGGGAGAGGGGTCGTTTTTCTTGACCCCTTTCTCCCTCATGTTTTGCCCCATTACTTTTCAGGTTTTATGACGTTCGACCCATTAGTTGGACGATTTTACGACATTTCACCCCATTTCTTTGTCAGTATAAGACCTTTCGTGCCATTTAGGTGTCGATTTTTTGCCGGCGAGCAAATGCGAGCCTATTGGCCGGAACATTTTTCTACCGGAAAATGTAGTCTACAAATTTATCTGGAAGGGTGATCTTGGGGCATATATGTCTTAAAAGATTGATGGAGGTCTAGGAAGGAAATTGAAAAACAAAAAATAATAAATAGATTGATCTCGAAGGAGGATCTTGATGATAATTTATTAAGGACAAGCATTCTAAGGCGGAAACTAAAACAATAATGAATACATGAATATATAGGCTACAAAACAAAATAAACCCTACCCCCTTTAAACTTCTTGAAATGTACAGTTGTGAACAATTTATAGTGGTTTTTATTTGATACACTTTTTGATAAACAGTTTGAGCCAAATGTATCAGATTACTGGGCTTCATTAGTTATCGCTCACAATTTTATTCATTTTTTAGGAAATGTTCGTGTATTCCTGACAACAACTGTACACAGCCTTCTGCTGATTCTGTCTTGCTTTAATAGAAAATTTATTTAATTGTTGACAAATTACTGTTTGAGCCAAAGAAAATCAAAAGGCAACACAAATAACGGCCAGTCCCACGATCCCTTGAGGGGGTAGGAACACGAGGCTAGGCTACCCATATATTACTGTTAGTTATGTTGTTTGCTCTACTATACTCTATGCAACTCAACTTTGCCGCCGGCCTTTGCAGCAGATACGAGACCGCGCCTGTGATTGGCTATCTGGCCAATAGGAGAGGCAGAGCTGATAATGTATTCATTATCTTTATTATTCCTTATTTATTAATTAAACTAGATACGTTTAAGAAATGTTAATGATTATTTAATCAATTACAGTGTTATCCGATTCTAAAGCGCTATTAAATATAACGTGAAACACAATAATAACGTATATATCGTAAAGGAAAAACAAGGAGATACAGAATTGATAAACGGGGTAAGTAAGCGAGAGGGAAGGCTGACTGGCTAGGGCCCGTGCGTATTAGCGAATCACAGGCCGTGCTTGACTTCGCACACATTTAATATTATTTTTATTAATCTCACCACCACACCCCCAATGAAATTAATTAAAGTATATATGATCCACCGGGATTCGAACCCGGGTTATCACACACATATTTGTGCCACCTTAACCATTACACCACCAGATCGGTTAAAGGTTTATGCACACGCCTACGACTTATTATCCATTCTCGAATACTGGATATTAATCTAATCATGTTCATATTCCCAACCGCACTATGGTAGCCTACTGTTTAAGTGAGAGGAAAGAATATTCATGAGGCACAGATCATATAGACCGGCCTCTCGAAGAAATATCCCTAAACCTACTAATAATATTATTTTTATTAATCTCACCACCACACCCCCAATGAAATTAATTAAAGTATATATGATCCACCAAGTAGACAGTGACGGTAATTCTTACCTTGCTTGTGTTTACAGTATTATATCTTACGATTTGATGTGTTCCATGTGGTATTTTATATCTCTTAAGGTTCGGATATCACTTATCACACCATTAGAATGACCTAAACCTATCTAATATAATTAATATATATGGAATATAAAAGAAAAGCTGAATTAATTCATACGATAATGTGATATCCTCATGTTCCGTCATAGGCTATATTTTATATGTTATTCTTTTGCTTACCATACTCTGCGACCTTATGAACAATAGCACGAAGGCAACGAAAGGTAAACATGAATAGGTAATGGTTATATCAGCACATACAGACCCAAATAAGATAATATTTGAGTTTAAAAGACGCCGCCGGGCCAGTGCAGTGTTGCAAGGAGGTAGTTTGTTTTATATTTATACACTGCATTTCCATCTTTTCGGCGGTTTCTGAATATTATGCTCAGTGTGTAGTATGCGAAATAACAAAGGGGTTTGTATGCTACTTTCTAGTATAATAACTTGGCTAAATTGTAATCACAACGTCAAGGATAAGTGCATATAATACAAACTCTGGAAATTCTGGAACCTTTAATGTCTAGGGCGTGATGTCATTGCCAGCCAATCACAGTCGCGGTCTCGTATCTGCTGCAGAGGCCGGCGGCAAAGTTGAGTTGCATAGAGTATAGGTCAGGTCAGGTGAAGGTATTGAGGGATAAGCCTTTACAACGGCACATATATACTTTTCGAAGAGTGTTGAAAGGGGAGAAGGGGTGATGAAGATAGAGGAAGCTGTTGGAGTGGCTTTGTTGTGTACCACGCAAAGATTTTGGCACATTCTAGCGATTTTTGGCGTTTATTTATTAAGTTGTCTAGCCACTTTTGGGAACGGATCTAGCGATATTTTGCGTTTTAATTTTGGGCATACCAGACTAGGGATACAACCAATCTGTCACGATTGTCTGGGCCGACACTTAAGACTATACAATATCATCGCATCGCATCGCTGGGTTCCCCTAAAGCTGGTATACACGACATTTATCCTCAACATTGGTCTGGCAGCTTATGAGGTTTACATTGACAATACTCTTGTTACCTTAATATATCTATTACCAGTCTAGTATACGATACCAGTGCTAAATATTCCGGAAATGTTGCCAGAAAAGTGTTGATAATCGAATGTTGATTATAAAAGTCACAAGCTACATGTTCCCATAGCCAGAACTAATGTTATGAAGCGAACTTTCAGGCACATACTGTAGGAGTGTTTAAATGGATTCATATTATGGATGAAATAAATCTAGACTGTAGTTTTGATATTTTCAAAAGAAAACTAAAAGTTTACTTGATAAATAGGGAAATAAATAATACTTAAGTAGGGCTGATCAATTTGTAATAGTATTATTACTCTATTTATTGAGGATGTGTTTTATTATTGTTTTTTCTTTAGACTTACTTCTTTCTGTTATGTTGACAGTATTACATAAATTGATTAATATGAGACATATATATACTGTATGCCGGATGACATCAGTTCCGTGTTGTCTCAGAGTAAATATTTTGAATGTAATGGTGTGAAATGTAATTTTGTTTACTTTGTGACAATAAACTTGTGTTGATTGAATTGAAAAACCCTCGTATGATATCTGCTTTACCGTCAGGCACTTGCTGGTTGAATGTCCGCGTTTGGGCGCCTTGCTTCAGAGGTTGCTATCACGGCACCGGCAAGCGGACGGTACTTACGGGGTTTGGTACGTTTTGGCCTAGCTGTTTGGATTCCATATATTAGCGCCAGGCACCTGCAAGCGGACGGTACTTACGGGGTTTGGTACGTTTTGGCCTAGCTGTTTGGATTCCATATATTGGCGCCAGGCACCTGCAAGCGGACGGTACTGACGGGGTTTGGTACGTTTTGGCCTAGCTGTTTGGATTCCATATATTGGCGCCAGGCACCGGCAAGCGGACGGTACTTACGGGGTTTGGTATGTTTTGGCCTAGCAGTTTGGATTCCATATATTGGCGCCAGGCACCTGCAAGCGGACGGTACTTACGGGGTTTGCAAAGTTTTGGCCTAGCCGGTTGGATGTCTATTATTGGTGCCATCTAATTTGGCGATGGACGTTTTGGCGTTATGGATATGTTTTATTTGTATTGCAGATTGTTTTTGCGAACACTCAATCACATATACACTATAACACATAACAAATGGCCCAGTATGAACCCTCGAAAATTAAATGCACCGAAGATAGAGAGTAATGCTCGCATTTTCAAACGATTCTTTCCTTTCGCAGCGCCCAGGACCCACACACTAGGCAGCACCTGATACCGAACGTATGCTGTGGGAATGAGTGTTGCGTACAGAGATTAGATGATTAGCATTCCCAATTCTACAGGTAATTTTGTTTTGTTTTTTGTTGTTTTTTTCCATTACGGCGTTGCGAAGGGTAAGAATTGTTTGTAAATACAAGCATTATTGTCTATCATTGGTGCTTGGGGGGAGGGGGATTGTCAAGCCTCAGACTTCAGTGTTGCCGTTGCGGATAAACATCGCCTGCTATGCAGATACATTTTGGCGGGAAACAAGGATTGACGAAACAGAAAACCTCCTTCTGGTTGAGTGAAGATAGGATTTCCGCATTTCTATTATATTTAGTTTTACACACATGATCTCGTTTTTCGTGTCCATACACTCGGTGAATTGAAATATAATTACAGGTATATAATTATATCCTAAATTGGAATTTATCCAGTTTAACACCGGGTCGAAACCATCGATATATTATTTAGGCAAATATATTAGTTATGTCATGTACTTCATTACCATATTATGTCCAAACCGTCGATAATTCATTATAATATACGCCCTAAATAACTAACACAAAATCTAAGGATGTAGTATCCGGGCTACGGTCGTCATGTTTACATAGGTCGTAAGCTCCCGGTTTCGCTTTTGTGTTTGTTACATTATGTGTTTGCCCCCTGCTGGCTATATATATGATGATGACAATAGGTCATAGGGTGGGGGGGGCAAAGCCCCTCCTCAACTTATTTTTGTATCCCACGGCAGTCAAAATTGCCGGAAATGTGATCGTGCGCGAGCGAATATGTTTCGTTCCTTTGGTGTCTTAAGATTGGTGGATAATGTTTGTTTTGCAATTTCCGACGGGGTTCATAAATTAAAATGTAAAACTTGCAAACTAAACAAACCAAAATTGGGACAAGGACAATATAAAGTCAAATTAAATTATCAAAATCGCTATGTGGAAACAACGCTTACTAAAATGAAAATTATTAAATAAAAGAACACAATCCACCACATAGGGTGTACATTACTACATGAGCAAGTTAATCTGTTTCCCAAGCAAACTAATCGCACATATAACAACGCACTATCGTCACGTTAAAGGAAGTCAAGTTTGGGAAGTCCGGGACGTTCTGGCAAATTTTACTAAACTCTGCATGAATAAAGAAACTAAATGTTAAATGTCAAAATATTATTTAAAATCAAATCTGCAACATGACAAGACATTAACAATAGTACAAAATACAAATATTGATAAGATAACTATACTATTACAAAATAATATATAAAATACAGTACAGCACTCACTAACGATAGTGCTATCGGGTAGGTACCTGTAAGCATAGCATTCCTCAAGTGACCCCTATCAATAACTACCCTACAAATAACCTACATTTATAGCACAAATAAACTAAGGAAATCGCAAAAGTAAGCAATTGATACTATCGACAATGAATACATATAATATAAAAACAAATAATTGCAAAATATGAAGTAACAACAGATTTAAACAAAGAGTACTCTTTTAACAAGAACAATACATTTAAACAATCATCAATATCAATATTAATAATAGAAAAAGAAAAAGATAAACAATAAATACAGACAAAAAACAATAAATACAGACAAAAAGTAAGCAGAGGTTATACAAGAAACTTCAAGTTAAAAATGCTTGATTAAAATTATTGATGTCAAATTTTAGAATACAGTCACAATAATTGACCCTAAAAGGATTAAATTTATGGAACAATTTACTTGCCTCAAAACCTCTGTCCATTAAGAGTCTGTATAGTAACCTAGCTCTAGCCCAAAAGTCATCTACTTTAGTGCAGATTTTACAAAATCTTATTAATTGGGAATAAAAACAATTATAAGTTATTTTACTATCGATATTACTACTAGGGAAAGGAAAGTTTATTACGTTAAAATTAAAATCATCAACTTTGTGATATACTTTAAGTATGCACTGTTCATTAACAATCTGTATATTTATATCAAGAAAATTTTCAACTTTATAATTTACGTTACATTGTGTGAGGGGAATAGAATTAGGGTAAATAAGTTTAGCAACTTGATTAAAATTTAACAAATTGCAAACAAGAATATCATCAATATATCTACTATTATTACTTAACAGTTTAGCAAGTGCTAATTTTTCTGGGATTTTATTTTTCTTGCTACTGTCAACTAAGTCTTTTATATATTTAAATTCTAAAGCAAGCAAGAATATGTCTGCAATTAAAGGGCTAGCATTTCCACCCATAGGAATTCCTAATATTTGTTTGAAAATGTACGGCCCGAATCTAACATAAGTATTAAAAAGGAGGAATTTAAGGGCATCTTTAAGTTTAGTTCTATCAAAATATACAGAACTAGTGGGAGTAGAGCTAAGTGATGCATTATTAAAATATGTATAAACATTTATGAAATAATTACCATTCCTAACGAACCTGTCAAAGTGCAAATCTATAATAAAGCAAAGCTCTGAATATACTAAATCTAAAGGCAAATTGGTATACAAAGTTGAAAAGTCGAAGCTATGTACCGAGGTAACTTTCGGCATGGTATTTATTTTATCAATAACTTCTAACGAATTGTCAACACTCCAATAATAGTTATTGCCAGTTCTTCTCATGATGGTATTACAATATCTTTTATGAGTACTTTTAATGTATTTTAAGCAATTTACGACTTGTTCTGAGAGTTTTAGTGGTAGCAAATTTTGCTCCGGCAATAAAGCGATATTTATAAGGTCTTTTATGAAATTTAGGTAACATGTATAATTTTGCAATGCACTTGTTCTTTTCAGAAAGTTTAATATCAAATGTTATATTTTTCTTGGTATGTTCATCGATTAAGTTATCAATATTCAGATTATTTTGAATTTCATAAACAGAATTACCGCAAATATTTTTACGTAATATGTTACCCTTAATACCTAATTCTTTTTTCATGTTTTCAAGATAAAATTTCTTACATGTGAAGCTATAATTATTGCTGGCTTTATCTACTGTAGTGATTACAAAATGTTTATGTAAATTTATTAAATCAGCTTTAAACTTATTATAATTATAGTCTATAAAATCTGAAAGATTAAATTCATTTTTAAGCGAGAAATTTTTATTTCTAATTAACTTAATTAATAATTTAGACCATGCTTCTAGTTCTCTCGCATCGCAGCACGCAATTTTTAACAATTTGTCTTTTAATTTATTGACTGAAAAAACAATATCTTTTAAAATTATGTCCCATGTTACTTTATTACTCCCTATTCTAAATTTAAACCCTTTACGACATAGCTCCGCTAATTTGTCGTTTACAAAATGTTTAACTAGTTCTACATCACCTGTTAATATGTGACATATCGGACTATAAATGAACTTTGCTAGTGCATCACGTCTGCTAGCTGGCATATCCATGACTCTTTCACACACGCATATATTATTATTGAAAATATCATTATCTGAAAGATTTCCTAAAACTTTATTATAATTACAAATAATGGACCCAACAGGTCGTTCATATGAATACACTATTAATGGTTTGAAATCTTTACAACCATCTGGTAACATGGACTTAACTTTCTTTGAATTAATAAGACTGTTAACATTAATTTTGTCTAAAATTTTAGAGGAATAATTTAAAGTGGATATGACTTTATCTTTAATACGGTTATCTTTGGATTTCTTAGAATTAGCTCTAATATATCCCATAAAAGCAAACACTATATTCTTAAATTTATTTGTGAAATTATGTTTATTGTTTAGAATATGTTCTATAAAAGGAGCAAAACTTTTCTTTTGTAGGCCTTTCAATGAATCTTTATTTTTTTTAATTCCGAAATTTCGATATAATGAATATAAATTATTAACAATAATTTTAATATCAGACCTGTTTTTCTTTTTATTAAATGTATTTAGTCTTCTATTACCGTGTCTACCAGGTCTTCTGTTTAAAACAGGGAAGTTAAAATATGGGTTATTAAAATAGTTTTTTAATAAATCTTTATACAAAATGTTGCCTACATTTTTTATTTGATTGTTAAGTCCAAATGGATAGATGGTCATTAATTTTCCAATCCAATAATTTTCTCTATCTAAAACATTTTGATTACTTTGAACAATTTCTATAATTTTGTATTTACAATCAAATTTAGTACAATCTGTGTTAAAATGCTTATATAGAAGAATCTTGGAGTCGATGCCGTTCTTAATTCTTGATCTATGCCCGTAGGCTCTTTCTCTTAATCATTGCTCCGTCTTTCCAACATATTGTATACCACATTTATCACAGGTTATTAAATAGATAACATTCTTTACTTTACATGGAGATGTTACATTAACAGAAGAATTTAAAAAAAATAAATTGTATTGGTAATGTAACTTTAAAAAAAAAAATTGATGTTCAAAATCAAATTCATTCACACAGAGTTTACATTTACAGTTATCATCGAAAAGACGCCGGTTATTTTCATTTGTATTGTTCATTTAAGTTTTTGTAATTTTGTCTGGTGCGAGGGTACACATCTAAAAAAAAAAAAAAAAAAAAAACAAAAAAAAAAAAAGGGAGAACAAATAGAAGATACTTTTAAAAATCGTCCCCGGTGTAAAACAGGATATTTACCCCTACATTTTCCATGATAGAGGGTATGATAATATTGAACCATTACAACCATTATTCGCATAAATTAATTAATAGGGATCAACACCAGATGTTGCTGGATGTTAGAAGCAGATGCAGACTGTTCTACGTTGTCTCATGTCAGGAAATATATATAAATATTTCCATTGAACATAAACAAACTTCAGAAGTGTTCACTGTATACTGTGAAGAGCTTAATGAGTGAGGAATCACGAGTAAGTATGCCATCAGTACATAATGTAACGCAGGAATTCCCACGTGTGTACAGTTGGCCAAATAAGTTGTGTCGACACTGTCATTACGCTTTGCTCGCTGTATGCTGTATTAATGTCTGTCAGACGTTGAATAGGAACATTAAAATGCCGCGAAAACGCCAGACAGAGGCCTCGCCCGTACCCCAGGAGAAACAGAAGAATGAAATACTGGGTGCGAAGGGAATTTAACCCTCCCGAAAACTCCCCAGGTTTTGAGATGCCTGGCGCGGGGCTCGAACCCTGGAGGGATTTTAACCCTCCTGAAAACTCCCCAGGTTTTGAGATGCCTGGTGTGGGGTTCGAACCCTGGTTAGTGACCATATCCTCCATAGGTCAACCAGACCCGCGCGCTAACCCACTGTACTACCACGGACGTACATTAGAATAGCAACCTTAGTTCTCCTTGAAAGAACCAGGTGATAGTCTCGTGGTGATTCACGTGGTGGGTTTCTTAGACTTCGCCACCAACGACTATTTTATGCTATTCCAGACGACGTCAACTCGGGTAGTTCAATATTGGGGTTGCGGGATTTTTTCGAGGGCATTACAAACATGTTTTTGTATCTCACTCGAAACGACGAATTAATGCTTAGATAGTGCTGTTACCAATATTTGATCGGAATATACTTGGTGCTGTGACATCACTTCTTTGGCCGACTGTACGACGGAAATGTTCAGGATCATTAAAATGAGTGGAGAAAAATTGAATATATATATATCCCTAATGATGTTAAGACTTTATACGACCCTGTGAGGTTCTTCTCTGACATGTCCAAGTTAGAGGGTGATGTTGGCGAGTCATACTTCCATATTCTTTCTAATTTTGCTCTAAAACTTCTGGCACTGCCAACATCTGATGTAGACGTATAGAGGATATTTTCAAAGGAGAACCTTATCAAACCCAAGGCTAGAAACATACTCGGTCCATCAACATAATCATCTTTGGTAGTAGTGTCAGTAATGTCTCAAAGAAGTGGGGGGCGTATAAAGTTTGAGCCGCGTGAGTCTCTAAACTCTTGGGTAAACTCTTCAATCCAGCAAAGTTAAGAATATTGGAACCCTAATAGCTATGCACTCATTATCATTATCACATCCATATTAAGGGGAGACTGACCGTTTGTTTGGTCTATTAATTAATTTATTCATATATTGATTTAGTGTCCTCCCTAGACCTCCATCAAACTTAGAAAAACACCCCCTAGACCCCCCTTCAAAATAAATTTGTAAATTTTTCGGTAGAAAAATGTCTCGGCCGTAGGCCGGTTCCTCTTAAAATTGCAGGCTCGCTATCGCTCGTCAGGAAATAATCGACACCTAAATGACACGAAAGGTCTTAAAATTGACAACGAAATGGGGCGAAAGATGTTAAAATCGCCAAACTAATGAGCCGAACGTCTTATAATCTCAAAAATAGTGGGGCTAAACATTAGGGAGAAGGGGGTCCAGAAAAACGGTCTGCCTCCCCTTAACCTCTTGAGGACCATTAAGCATTTTGCCAGTTTATTATGGCTATCATTAGACTATCTTATACAGTATAGTATCATAGTATATCATAGTATATCATAGTATATCATAGTATATCATAGTATATCATAGTATATCATAGTATATCATAGTATATCATAGTATATCATAGTATATCATAGTATATCATAGTATATCATAGTATATCATAGTATATCATAGTATCAGTATAGTAGCATAATATCCCGTGTGCGTGTGATTCTTATTATAAGTTTATATATCAGGTTACGTACGGCACCATATCTGCAAGTTTGATGTTATGAAATAGGCATTCCTCTATAGGCTATACCTCATGTGTGTAATCCTTATACCTTCATTATGTTCCAGGCGACATACGGCATCATATTTGCAACTTTGGTGTAATAAAGGAGGCATTCACTTGTATCCATTTCGTGTCTCTAACCCATAAATATAAAATCTATATCTTAATGCCATAAATATATATATGCAGTATTTTACATATTGCACATAAACAACTATAGGCCAATCCTTAGTTTGTGGTCAGGAAATTAATAGTACAGGATATCTACAGAAAAATTGCACACTATGCAATGTGCAATTTGGGTGATAGCCAATATTAAAATACTGATGACTATAATCAAGAGCTTTTTGTCAATCTTCGACTGACATGGTGGATAAATTGTTTAGTTTTTAACTTTCTATGTGACTTGACCTATGTTAGAATCCTAAGACATTACCGTATTGCTGATTAGATATTGTAGCCTCTTAACCATTTCACGCATTTATGACGCAGAGGTTGCCAGATTAGCAATAAGAAATAGAGTTCTCTCACTCTTATAATTACCTCTCAAAAATTAGTTTTCTGCCCACAGCTAACTCAAAGACAACTGCAGAGGTTGAAGTAACTAAACTAAAGGTTTCTATATACCCCTGATGGTAACAAAGGCTTTAAAGTATCCCCAATAGTCTCAAAATCGCGTTATATGTCTGAGAGGGTTAAGGACCATGACTCATTTTGACAGTTTAGTCTGTCTCTTATGAACAAGTGTCACAGGGAGCCGAGGACCACTGGGTTAGTATCAAATAACTGCAACAACAATTGGTTCTTAGAACACATTTGATTGAGGCAGTCTTTGCCTTTTTTATTCCCACCGATCCTTCCTAAGCTATATATATTATAATATGCATAGCCTATATAAACTATCATATTGCGTCTTGATCTTCATGGGGATAATTTATTTATTTCACGTAATTTAATTGGTGGGTTGGTGATGCTATAAAGGTACGAACATAGTCAGATTTCTTGAGAATTATTATATACCTCCTTACTTCCTTACTATAGGAACTTTAGTTTAGTTATCAAAGAATTATGAGTGGTCATATTAAATATTCGCAAGATTATACATGAAAGAGTTAACTTAAATATAGTAAAATGAGAAATATAGTTGAAAGATATATAATCGTTGCCCATAGTAATCCCATTTTCTCCAATGTAATGTTTACTATCTTGAAATAGAAAGCGTGACGAACACAATAAATATCTAAATGCACAGCTCGCGACAACACTGAGTTAGAGTGTGCTGGCTTAGTAATCCAGAAGGGTTGATAACCTCTGAAGTCCTATTAACTAACTAACTGGAAACGTTGTGTATATATTTGTAAAGGAGGTTGGCCCCTTTCACTGTGTATGAGTGCATTGCTTTTATATTAATGTTTGGTACTCATCTTAATGCTTTAAGTTTGTAGTGTTTCCGTTAATGGGAGATTTCCACTTGAGGGATTATATTCTGGACCCCTTTCTCCCTCACGTTTAGCCTCATTGTTTTTTAGATTTTATCATGTTCGCCTCATTAGTTTGGCGATTTTAAGAACTTTCGCCCCATTTCTATCAATGTTAAGACCTTTCGTGTCTATTTTTTCTGGCGAGCGATAGCGACCCTGTATCTTAAGAGGCAGCCGTCTTCGGCTGGGAAATTTTTCTACCGAAATATGTACAAATTTATCTTGAAAGGGAGTCTAGGGTGTGCAATTTTAAGCTTGACGGAGGTCTGGGGAACAAACTAAAAACCTCCCCTTCCAGCGACGTGTTATATTTTATTCTTGCTATATTTGGACGATATTATGAAGCTTAAGAAGGATCCAGGGTAGTTAAAAGGGTTGGTTGAGATAGTTTGAAGTCTTATTATTACTACAGGTCCTTCCTAAGCTGAATGAAATAATCTACTAGTTGTCAGAATACTGTGAAAAGGACGTCCCTGGTATTGTATGGGTTAAATGTTAGCTTGCCCGGCGCCCGGTGACCTTGTTAAGTTGCCATGTTTTCTACCAAGCAACCAAACTCCTATCTTGATTACTCGGCTTATACAGCGGTTGTGTAGCCAAATATGTTGTTTATTATGAGAGAGAGAGAGAGAGAGAGAGAGAGAGAGAGAGAGAGAGAGAGAGAGAGAGAAGGGGGAGTGATGGATGGCTCTGAGCGTCTGAAGGGAATGGATGACGTATAGGCTGAGGAAGCCACAGAGAGAGATAAATGATTGATAATAATAAATGGTAGAAAATGTTGAGCCAAGAATAAAGGAATCATTACTAGAGAGAAAAAGTGTAAAGAGATGTATAAACCCTTTCAGTACGATGAGAACTGTATACCTTTGCAGTTTTTAATAGTCTGTCTGTTTATAGCTGAAGGAAACGTCTATCACTTATGGCCGCCTCATACATTCACGACTTGGACGGCGACTTAGCGCGTATTGAGTTTTGCGAAAATGTCGTGGATATCGAGCACGACAAATTATAAGAAGAGACCATCTCAGGGCATCTCGTACCCACTATGAACAAGCACAACATTAAACCGGAAACAGAACGTACCCAATATAAGGCATCGCTAACCCCAGCCAGAGAGTTGGCCGATGACAGCTTGGATCACGCAAAATCAACAAGAAACACCAGGACATCACAATGTACCTACAACGTACCAAGTACGTGTCGGACCAGGTACGTGCAGTTGACATCCAGGTATAGGGACAAGAGTACGGCGTAATATAAAAAGGAGGGCCCCAAACCCCGTGCTCATGCGCATTGGTTTCTTCACTTGTCTAGGTGGTTTTGCCATGTACGTTCTGTGTACGTTATATGTACTGTGTGTGTACGTCCAAGTTTCTTGAAACACTGTCAAATGTCGTCAATGGGTGATAAGACGTCGGTAGGATATCGAGATATTGTCTGTGTGGTTATGTTGCGTTCAGTCTGGCTATGTGACGCTATGGGATGACTTCTGGCTGTTGTCTTTCACACCTCATAACTTCTTTTTTCGTTGTGATGTCGCGCGACTTGCAACGACATGTAGCGACGCCACATAGACGCCACCCAGTTCTGAAAGAACTCATAACGTAATCACATCGACTTGCAACGATAAAATGTCAAGTCACGACTCAGTGTAAAATTTTAAGGACTACACTCAAATTACATGGACCTCGCACACATCGTCCGAGACTGCCAGACATGGAGAGAGACCACGTTTTTTTTACAAGACTTCAACGAGACAAAATAAGCGCTAAGTCGTCGTCCAAGTCGTGAATGTGTGAGGCGGCCATTAGTTGCACATTTCTTGATACCTCCTGGAAAAATATGACACTACTCTGGTCCTGTGTCATATTTACCCCTTGAGGACTATGACGCATCTTGACAGTATATTCTGGCTATCATTAGACGATTTTATAGAACTTAAGAAGGATCTGTGGGCTTCAAAGGGGTCTGCAACTAAGGGATTGACTTTTCCTTCAGCTATAGACAGATAGACTATTAAAAACTGCAAATTTATACAGTTGTCATCGTAATGAAACTCTGAAAGGGTTAATGGACCTCTTCACCCTGATATTTTATCTCTAGTAATGATTCCTTTATTCTTGGCCCAACCTTTTCTACCATCTGTTATTACCATGTGTTATTACCAATCATTATTATTATTATTATATATATTAATATCATTACCATCACTAATTTTTTATTATTATTATTATTATTATTATTTGTATTTATCTCTCTCTGCGGCTTTCTTTGTCTACGTCACTCATTCCCTTCAGACGCTCAGAGCCATCCATTACTCTCTCTCTCTCTCTCTCTCTCTTACTCTGCTTATAGTCTTCTTTATCGTGTTTATGGTTATATATCTGCTGAATAATGTAACCTGATTTCTATTTAGCCTTTGCAGACATATATATACATACCTGTATATATATATATATATATATATATATATATATATATATATATATATATATATATATATACCGGTATATATATATATATATATATATATATATACACATACACATTTATTTATTTATTTGTGTATTTATTCTTATAATTTACCCTTCATTTTCCATGCACTCTCACCTTTTATGCAACAACAATCATTCTCAACCTTGAAATATAAAGTGATTCGTTTGTTTGTAATAATAAATGTGAGATAAAACTTACATTGCTCAACAAAAATAAAGCTTTCATGCAATTACGTTTCATCCGAGCATAACATTACATGATTGCTGCAATTGCACGGATTAAGTCATGCAATTGAATCTTTATGTATTTATGCTTTCTCTCTCTCTCTCTCTCTCTCTCTCTCTCTCTCTCTCTCTCTCTCTCTCTCTGTGCTATCCTTTTCATCCACTATTATTTATTTGGGTTCTGCATTTTCCATTAGAATTAAGTCTAGACCACATCGCTTGGATCGTAAGTTTGTGTATCTATGTAAAACTATGTAAATATATCTCCCACTCCGTCACAATATTTTCATTCGCCCCATACCTCTCACACCATGCCTATATACTGTATATACAGTATATATATACCGTCTATATATATATATATATATATATATATATATATATATATATATATTACCTTGATTTTAATTATTTTCAACATTATCCCTTATTCCCTTTCGCCTTTAACTCTCTCTCCCTCTTGCTCCCCCCCCCCCCCCTTCTCTCTCTCTCTCCATCATACTATTTTTCCCTCGCCCCAACCCTCCCTCGCTCACACACACACACACATTCATACGTATATAAATCTATTATTCATGCTGCGATTAACATTAATTTTGCTGAACATTTCATAAAATATTCAGAAATGCTTTAGCAATTATTCCTTGCCACGCTTATATAGACACGGACATATACGCACACACATACACACTCACACACACTTTCTCTTTTTTCACGCAGACACACACATGCTTATACAAACACTCTTTCTCTCTCGCACACGCACACACACACACACTGGGACAATACATTTAGGTATATAATACATCACATACAGTATGGTCTATTCGCTGTAAGTAGGCGAGAAATCATGACCTCTAGCATCTATAACTCAAAAAAGGCTGGAGAAAATTGGCTGTAAATTTCCACATGTATTCCTGGCCTGACTCTTCCCAAAAGCTAGAAATATTAGCTCGATTACTCAAGTCGTTTTTGAGTTACAGAGGATAGAGGTCATGATTTCTCGCCTACTTACAGCGAATAGACTAAAGTACCCCTGACCCCGACTGTTCACTCCAGGACATTTAACCCTTTCCCGCATTTATGACGCATAGGTTGCCAGATTAGCAATAAGAAATAGAGTTCTCTCACTCTTATAATTACCTCTCCAAAATTAGTTTTCTGCCCACAGCTAACTCAAAGACAACTGCAGAGCTTGAAGTAACTAAACTAAAGGTTTCTAAATACCCCTGATGGTAACAAAGGCTTTAAAGTATCCCCAATAGGCTCAAAATCGCGCCATATGCGTGAAAGGGATATCATGGCGTTAGGTTGTCCAAGCTGTCCCGAACTGAAGCCAATCTCCTCACTAATTCTTTAAGGGGAGATGGGCTGGTTTTTCTGGCCCCCTTCTCCCTCCTAATTAGCACGAATGGTCTTAATATTGACAAAGAAATGGGGAGAAAAGTCCTAAAATCGTCAAACTAATCGTAAAATCTGAAAAGTAATGGGGCTAAACATGAAGGAGAACGGGGGGGGGGGGGGGATAAAAATAGACCCCCCCCCCCCTATTAAAGGTGGGGGTGCATGGGTTGAGGTAAACATGGAAAAATAATCGCCAACCTGCATATAATTATCTTGTAAAATGCAATGTCACTGAAATAATTATTAACAATGGTATAAACAAAATTGCGGATCGTCTATACCGGGCCTGTGACGTCATAGTGATGCCACACCAGTATCCTCATCCTGGACTGGATGGTGGACTTGCACTCCTGTGACGTCAGAGGCCCGGTATAGACGATCCACAAAATCCTTTATACCATTGTTAATAGTTATTTCAGTGCCATTGCATTTTGCAAGATAATTATGTACAGCTTGGCGATTATCATTCCATGTTCATCTCAACCCATGCACCCCCACCTTTAAAGTAAACAGATTATAGTTAACGTTCGATGTCTTGTTTGTATCATTATAGTTAACGTTCGATGTCTTGTTTGTATCATTATAGTTAACGTTCGATGTCTTGTTTGTATCATTATAGTTAACGTTCGATGTCTTGTTTGTATCATTATAGTTAACGTTCGATGTCTTGTTTGTATCATTATAGTTAACGTTCGATGTCTTGTTTGTATCATTATAGTTAACGTTCGATGTCTTGTTTGTATCATTATAGTTAACGTTCGATGTCTTGTTTGTATCATTATAGTTAACGTTCGATGTCTTGTTTGTATCATTATAGTTAACGTTCGATGTCTTGTTTGTATAATTATAGTTAACGTTCGATGTCTTGTTTGTATCATTATAGTTAACGTTCGATGTCTTGTTTGTATCATTAGGAGGCGTTCAGGTACTCATGACCCCGACTGTACGCTCTAGGACATAAATAGTGGCCTAAGGTTGTCCAAGCTATCCCCAACTGAATGGAATCTCCTCATTAATTCTTTACCTAATATTACATTTCGGAGGTTCGTTTTGCTTGCTGTTCGAGGGTTCGAAGGTCATGCTTTGTATCTCATAGTTTACACTATAATATAATTAGTTTAGTTAAAATATGACTTCAGAGGCTATCAATCCTATTGGATTATTAAGCCAGCACACTGTAAGTCAAGAAGAACTTCAGGGCTGGAGCCTCTCTGCGAGAACTCCAGTCCCTTCGTGAGCTCTAATATATAATTCCATACTGTAATTGAACCCTCGAACAGAAAAATGAACCTCCGAAATTATAATATTAGGTAATAAATTAATGAGCAGATTCGATTGACTTCGAGATAGCTTCGAAAACTTTAGGCCATCATTTATGTTCTGGAGTCAACTTCTAGGACATCAGTTAGTTGAAATAGGACTTCAGAGGCTATCAACCCAATTGGATTACTAAGCCAGCACTCTTCAAGGGGAGGCAGACCGTTTTTTTTGGACTCCCTTCTCCCTAATGTTTAGCCCCACTACTTTTGAGATTATAAGACGTTCAGCCCATTAGTTTGGCGATTTTAAAACCTTTCGCCCCATTTCGTTGTCAATTTTAAGACCTTTCGTGCCATTTAGGTGTCAATTATTTCCTCGCGAGCGATAGCGAGCCTGCAATTTAAAGATGAACCGGCCTTCGGCCGGGAAATTTTTCTTCCGAAATTTTTTACAAATTTATCTTGAAGGGGGTCTAGGGGGTGTTTTTCTAAGCTTGATGGAGGTCTAGGGAGGAAACTAAAAAAATATATGAATAAATTAATTAATTGACCAAACAAACGGCCAGTCTCCCCTTAAGTAAACAATCACGTCAGGACTGAAGCCCCTTTTCGGGAACTCCAGTCCCTTGTCTAGGACACAATTTATATCATAGCCCTTACTGAATCCTCAAACTGCCTAAATAAACCCACGGAATGCGTAAGGTCGAGGTTAATAAGTGTTGTCAGATATTTCACAAAGTTTCGGACACTGACTAATACTCTGAGGGTTAAGCACTTTTTTCCAGTAACTATAAAGATACCAATAACACTTCTTGAGCGAAAACCACTGGAATCTATGACAACACTTAATACCCCCGATTGTACATTAAGTAAAACATAAATTACATAATTAATTCTGTTCGGGACAGCTTAAATAGTTTTAGGCCACACTATGTCCGAGAGTTGTTCCATATATCTTACATATAAACTTGTATGCATATATATTCTCATATTCTCTCTCTCTCTCTTTCTCTCTCTCTCTCTCTCTCTCTCTCGCTCTCTCTTTCAAGGGACTGGATTTCTCGAAAAGGGGCTCTAGCCCTGACGTTATTCTTGACTTACAGTGTGCTGGCTAATGCCCCTTTCCCACTGGTGAGACAAGTCACGATTTTCGTCGCCGAAACCAATAAATTGGCACATTCGTGACATGTCTCAACACCTCTCATAAACAATCGTTTGACTCTCAAGGCCTCTCAGGCCTCGCAAGGGCCCTCGCGGGTCATCGCACAATGTTCGCACAGTTCAAAATTTTGGACGAGGATTCACGATGATCGGTTACCCTTGCAAGCATCAAGCATCGTCGAACATCGCCGAAGGGTTTCTGCGATCATCTGCGACATCGGCGAGACATCGCGGATGGTTTCCCACAAAAAAACTTTTGCAACGCTGCATGGATACTCACCCTTTCTCACCGTCGCCGATGCTCTCAGATGTTCCGGGAACATCGACTATGCCAAAGAGCACCTTTGGCCGATGCTCTCAGATGTTCCGGGAACATCGACGATGCCAAAGAGCACCTTCGGCAGGTGGGTAAAAAAAATGTATTAGGCTAGTGAGATATCTTTCACCTACGGTGAAATTCCACATATTGTTATTTTTGTTGTTGTTGATGAAATCTTATAGAATAACATTATCTCTTGCCGTTCATGAAAACAACAATATAAAAAACAATTATTATGGGTGAAAACCGACTGAGAGTTAGGACAAATACGTGCGGACTGATGATATGCCTTCACCTACGGTGAAATTCCACATATTGTTATTTTTGTTGTTGTTGTTGATGAAATCTTATAGAATAACCTTTCCTCTTGCCGTTCATAAAAACAAAAAAATATAAAAAGCACTTATTATTGGTGAAAACAGACAGAGTTAATATTTTGCTGCGGAATGGATTCTATAAGAGCGAAAAACTATCTTTATAGATTTATTTCTATAAAATCCAATAATGATGATAGAATAATCTAAACACCGCCATCATGTTCAGCGGACATATATATATATTTTTGTTTTGAGAGTAAGCTAAATTTGTATATTTTTCGATAGAAAAATTTCTCCGGCGAAGCCGGATTTCTCCATACAATGCTGGCTCCCTATCGCTCGCCAGGAAGAAATCGACACCTGGATGGGGATAAACGTCGTAAAACAATAGGCTGAACGGGGCCGAACGGATACAAGGCAAAGAGAGAGGGAGAGAAATAGAAAAAACGGGGCCGAACGGATACAAGGCAAAGAGAGAGGGAGAGAAATAGAAAAAATAAATAAAAAACGAGGAGAGGGAGAGAAAGAGAAAACAACAAACAGCAGGTGGGCTCAATGTTTGCGTTACGGCTTAACAATTGAGCCCACCCGCTTTTTTTAGTTTACTCTTTCTCTCTCTCTCTCCTCGTTTTTTTGTTTTTTTCTATTTCTCTCCCTCTCTCTTTGCCTTGTATCCGTTCGGCCCCGTTCAGCCTACTGTTTTAAGACTTTTACCCCCATCCAGGTTTCAATATTTTCCTGGTGAACGGTAGCGAGCCAACATATATATTTTTTGTTTTGAGAGCAAGCTAAATTTGTACATTATTCGATAGAAAATGTCTCCGGCGAAGCATTGCCAACCTCCGAATTAAGGGGAGATGGGTCGTTTTTCTGGTCCCCTTTTTCCTCATGGTTAACCCCATAAGTTTTCATATTTTATGACGTTCGGCCCATTAATTTGGCGTGATATGCTAATTCCACTCTGCAATTAGCACATTCACGTTACATTCGCTCAGCTGTGCACAACTCGCCGATCTCGCCGACGTATGTGCGATGCCAACGCCGATGATCGACGATGAATCTGAATCGCAAGAATTTGTGCCTTAAAAAAATGCCTCGCAGAGGTTCATCGACGAAACATCGCTCACTTCCCCGATAACATCGCCGCTGTCGGCGATTGCGTCGCCGACATCGGAGACATCTTCGCCCAGTATAATTTGTCATCTGTTTGTAATGGTCGAAATCGTGAAGGTCGCACGTATTCTTGCGAATTTGACAAAACAAAGGCATTGGCGACGAAAATCGTGACTTGTCTCACCAGTGGGAAAGGGGCATAAATAATCTAGAAAGGTTGATAGCTTCTGAAGTCCTATTTTAACTAACTTACTCTAATTCACACTCACTCACTCTCTCTCTCTTTATATATATATCTCTCTCTCTCTCTCTCTCACAGATAAGCCAGCCTGGTGATTACAAACCGTAGCCATAAATTGTCCTCCAGCGTAAAACAACCCCCCCTGCGCCACCTGTTGGGAGAGTAATGTTGTTCTTTTGCACTCCACTGATATATGGCGCCCTAGAGTATTGCCGCCTTAATGCCCCTTTCCCACTGGTGAGACAAGTCACGATTTTCGTCGCCGATACCTTCGTTTTGTCAAATTCGCAAGAATACGTGCGACCTTCACAATTTCGACCGTTACAAACAGATGACAAATTATACTGGGCGAAGATGTCGCCGAAGTCGGCGACGCAATCGCCGGCCTCGGCGATGTTATCGGGGAAGTGAGCGATGTTTCGCCGATGAACCTCTGCGAGGCATTTTTTTAAGGCACAAATTCTTGCGATTCATCGTCGATCATCGGCGTTGGCATCGCACATACGTCGGCGAGATCGGCGAGGTGTGCACAGCTGAGCGAATGTAACGTGAATGTGCTAATTGCAGAGTGGAATTAGCATATCACGCCAAACTAATGGGCCGAACGTCATAAAATATGAAAACTTATGGGGTTAACCATGAGGAAGAAAGGGGACCAGAAAAAGACCCATCTCCCCTTAATTCGGAGGTTGGCAATGCTTCGACGGAGACATTTTTCTATCAAATAATGTACAAATTTAGCTTGCTCTCAAAACAAAAAATATACATGTTGGCTCACTACCGCTCACCAGGAAAATATTGAAACCTGAATGGGGGTAAAAGTCTTAAAACAGTAGGCTGAACGGGGCCGAACGGATACAAGGCAAAGAGAGAGGGAGAGAAATAGAAATACAAAAAAACGAGGAGAGAGAGAGAGAAAGAGTAAACTAAAAAAAGCGAGGTGGGCTCAATTGTTAAGCCGTAACGCAAACATTGAGCCCGCCTGCTGTTTGTTGTTTTCTCTTTCTCTCCCTCTCCTCGTTTTTTTTTTTTTTTTTCTATTTCTCTCCCTCTCTCTTTGCCTTTTACCCGTTCGGCCCCGTTCAGCCTACTGTTTTAAGACGTTTATCCCCATACAGGTGTCGATTTCTTCCTGGCGAGCGATAGGGAGCCAGCATTGTATGGAGAAATCCGGCTTCGCCGGAGAAATTTTTCTATCGAAAAATATACAAATTTAGCTTACTCTCAAAACAAATATATATATATACAGTATATATATATATGTCCGCTGAACATAATGGCGGTGTTTAGATTATTCTATCATCATTATTGGATTTCATAGAAATAAATCTATAACGATAGTTTTTCGCTCTTATAGAATCCATTCCGCAGCAAAATATTAACTGTCTGTTTTTACCAATAATAAGTGCTTTTTTTTTTTTTTTTTTCATGAACGGCAAGAGGAAAGGTTATTCTATAAGATTTCATCAACAACAACAACAAAAATAACAATATGTGGAATTTCACCGTAGGTGAAGGCATATCATCAGTCCGCACGTATTTGCCCTAACTCTCAGTCGGTTTTCACCCATAATAATTGTTTTTTATATTGTTTTGTTTTCATGAACGGCAAGAGATAATGTTATTCTATAAGATTTCATCAACAACAACAAAAATAACAATATGTGGAATTTCACCGTAGGTGAAAGATATCTCACTAGCCTAATAATTTTTTTTTACCCACCTGCCGAAGGTGCTCTTTGGCATCGTCGATGTTCCCGGAACATCTGAGAGCATCGGCCAAAGGTGCTCTTTGGCATCGTCGATGTTCCCGGAACATCTGAGAGCATCGGCGACGATGAGTATGGGTGAGTATCCATGCAGCGTTGCAAAAGTTTTTTTGTGCGAAACCATCCGCGATGTCTCACCGATGTCGCAGATGATCGCAGAAACCCTTCGGCGATGTTCGACGATGCTTGCGAGGGTAACCGATCATCGTGAGTCCTCGTCCAAAATTTTGAACTGTGCGAACATTGTGCGACGACCCGCGAGGGCCCTTGCAGGCCTGAGAGGCCTTGAGAGTCAAACGATTTTTTATGAGAGGTGTTGAGATGTGTCACGAATGTGCCAATTTATGACGAAAATCGTGACTTGTCTCACCAGTGGGAAAGGGGCATAAGAGAGCTCAGACGGTATTGTGCAGTATAGTTTACTGGTTCGGCTCAAAGGTTTAAGGAGGGGGGTTTAGTTTGCTCTCTAATCCTCTATCAAACTTAAAAAAAAAAAACCCGTAGACCCTCTTTCGATATAAATTTGTAAATTTTTCTGTAGAAAAATGTCCCTTCCGAAGGCCGATTCCTCTTCAAATACAGGCTCGCTCTTCCTTGCCAGGAAAAAATGGACACCTAAATGGCACAAAAGGTCTAAATATTGGCAAAGAAAAGGGGTAAAAAGTCTGAAACTCGCCAAAGTAATGGGGCGAATGCCTTGAAATCTCATAACTAATAGGGCTAAACATGAGGGAGGAGGAGGACTCGGAAAAACCCACTGCCTCCACTTAACTTGCGGCGCCTGTCACGTGACGTCTTGTGGGTTATTGTGATAGTTTGTTTAATTGACTACTTGCGAGTTTCAGACTATAAGGTAGTTGGAGCCGTGAACATCGATATTAAACAGAAATGCAATAATAATGTACGTTTCTGATGGATAAATAGTATGTTGAATTGGGTTTTATGTATTTATAAATGTACTACAACCGTATTTTAGCTGTAAATTATGTTAAATATCGTTGTCCACAGCTCCAACTTCCTTATAGAACGAAACTCGCAAGTCAGCAATTATTATTGAGGACTTTGCTTGCATTTGTTATTTTCGAGCAATTTATTTTAGTTTGTCCTCTAGGCTAAAAAAAAAGGCCTTTCCAGATTCCAGATTTCAAACTATAAATATGGCCATCCAGACCCCCTTCAAGCTAAAATAGTACATTTTTCGATAGACAAATGTCCTGGTCGAAGGCAGATTTCTTTTCTAGCGTTGGCAAGCCTGTAATTTTGGAGGAACTGGGATATTTTTCTACCGAAAAAAAATCAATTTGATCCCGAAGGGGAATCTTCAGTATCATTTATTTACCTTGATGGAGGTCTAGGGAGGAAACTAAAAAACAATTGTGAAATAAATAAATAGGCTAATTAAACTAATAAATAAACCCTTCCCCCTTAACCCCTTCTGTACCGGCGACGTCTTTTGTACTTTATTTCAGCTGCATTTAGACGATTTGAAGTAGCTTAGGAAGGATATATGGTAGCTAAAAAGATAAATTGAGATAGTCTGTTCGTTTTTAATGGGTAGATACCCTTCCTAAGCTGAATTAAATCGTCTAATAGTAGCCAACATAAAGTGAGAAGGGCGTCGCCGGTACGGAAGGGGTTAAACTTTCTATGGCTATTTAAAGTGAGGAACATCAACATTCTAAATATTCTCAATATATAATGAAAACAAACACTAGTTCCTGTTCTTTGTTCAATGTTTGTCTTGTACACACCGGCCAGCAGTGAGATATGGCGCCCTATTATTGCTGCCTTATGTTACGGCGGGGTCACGGGAGGAGGTTTAAGGAAAGATGGATTGTTTTTCTGGTCCCCTTGTTCCCTCTTGTTTTGAGATTATAAGACGTTCGGCCCATTAGATTATAAGACGTTCGGCTCATTAGGTTATATAGCGCTTGTATGGGTATAATCCTGTGTAGCGGGTGGAACTGTGCATATATCTCAATAATTTGGTAATGTTACAATATAAGTTTACATTTTACATTCATAAATAGTCCACCAATATACTAGGTTAGGTTAGGTTAGGTTAGGTTAGGTTTTGGTTAGGTTAAAGATATTGTTCCATGTTTCTTAGTAATTAGGCATCTGACAAATGGTTCCAGCCGCTACACAGGATCTTACCCTTGTATGCTTTGGGTTGAAGGTTATTATTTTACACTCCCGGCCAGCAGTGAGATATGGCGCCCTATTATTGCCGCCTTATGTTACGGCGGGGTCGCGGGAGGAGGTTTTAGCGACGGATCGTATGGGAGTTCCGGTTTCCGCTTGGATTTATCGGAGTTCCCCTTGGAATTATCACAGAATTGGAAAACATTTGTCCAGCCAAAGAAGTAGGAAAATGCTAAGGGGATATGGTTGTTTTTTTATGGCTCCTATTCGCCCTCGTGTTTAGCCCCATTAGTTGTTAGATTTTAAGACGCTCGGCCCATTAGTTTGGCGATTTTAAGACCTTTCGCCCCATTTATTTGTCAATATTATGACTTTTCTTGTCATATAGGTGTCGAGTTTCTCCTGGTGAGTGGTAGCGATCCTGTAATTTAAGAGGAGTTGGCCTTCGACCGAGACATTTTTCTATCGAAAATGTACAAATTTATCTTAAGGAGGTTCTTGGGGTATTTTTAAAAAGCTTGATGGACGTCTAGGGAGGAAATTGAAAAATAATAAAAGAACAATACATAAATAAGCAAATAAATACGTCCATCCCCCATTAATGTTTTTCGCTCCGTTTGTCTGTCTGTCTTTCGATAAAATGTAATTTAATTAATTAATTGCACTCCCAACACCAAACACCTCCCAATGAAATTAATGCAAGCATGTGATCCTCCCGGGATTCGGTACTGGGATACCACATACAGATCTTAAACAATCTAACCATTTCTCCACCAAGACAGTTAAGGTTAAGTACAATCGCGCTAATAAGTGATGTCTCGGCACCAAGTATGTTTTGATCAATAATTGGTATCAGTAATATCTAAGTTTAATTTCTTCATATCGAGTGAAATATACAAACATGTTCCTACACTTACCCACCCTATTCAACATCTGACAGACATTAATACAGCACAGAGCGAGCCAAACGTAATAACAACTGAGACATGACTTATTAGCGCGACCGTACATGACTACGAATTTATATCCATTTATTGAATACTGGATATCAATCTAATCACTTACTCATACCAAACTGCACACTGAATAACCTAATGTTGAACCCCTTCTTTACCAGCCACTGTTTTTTTTTTTTTTTTTTTAGCTATATACCGGTATATACTATTTGATGAAGTTTAAGAAGGATCTATGGCAGTACAAATGGTTGAGTGAGGTATTTCGAAGCCTGTTAATTGCTCGAGGCCCTTTTATGCTGAATAGAATCGTCTAATAGTAACCAGAATTAGGTTGAAATGACGTCACCGGTATAGAAGGGGTTAAGTGAAAGGAAAGAACAATTTATGGGGCACAGATCTCAAAAAGTTATGAACTTATTTTCGCGAATTTTGCCATATTCGAGCAATGTAGTTTACCTTGTACCCTAGACTAACAAAACCGCATTCTTAAACTTCCTTCACTGTAAGAAATGCTTACATCCAGACGGACCCCCTTCAAGCTAAATTTGTTAATGTTTGTATATAAAAATGTCCCGACAAGGCCGATTTGTTTTATGTGACAGACTCGCTATTTCTCGCCCAGAAAAATATCGACAGGTGAATGGTGTTAAGCGTCTTATCGCCAAACTAATGGGGTGAAGCATCTTGCTATCGCCAAATAAATGGGACAAAACATCTTAAAATCTCATTACTAATGAGGCTAAACATGAGGGAGAAAGGGGTCCAGACAAACCAAGTTCCATGCCCTTTAATGTTTACAAATGTCCAATTTTGCATGTTGGTACCAAACAAACTAAAAACAAAACGTATGATAATCAAATAAAAGACCAACCGATAATAGCAAACTCTAAGGTTAAAGATCTCAGGGTTATAATATCAGAAAACCTATAATCCCTGTCTAGTAATATTAAGGCCGGACAACCAAGTAGGGAGTGTAAGGTCTGTGTGGTCTGAGTATCTGTTTAACCCTTCCAATACAAGTGCCGTCCTTTTCAGTTTATGCTGGCTACTATTAGACGACTGTATTCAGTTTAAGAAGGGCATCGACCAGTTAACACATTTCGAACTATCTTAATTAACCCTTTTTTACAACCACAGATCCTTCTTAAGCTACACAAAGTCGTATAAATATAGCTAGAGTATAATAAAGAATACGTCGCTGGTACAGAAGGGGTTAAGTTTGTGAAACTCTCACCACCATCTCTGGTACAGAAGTGGTTAACTTTGTGTAACTCTCACCACCTACTCATTACCATCCCCCCGCCCTCACGCCCCCACCCACCGTAAGACGGCCTAAGAGGCGTGATGTGGGCTTTGATGTGAGGCCGGAAGGAGTCAAGATGTGTGTTCAAGGTATATATACACACACACGTGCGCGCACACACACACACACACACACACACACAGACACAAACAAACATACAAACAAACACACACATACACACATACAAATAAATAAATGAATAAATACAAATCTGTCTTTAACCCCTCCGATCCCAGCAATGGCTAATAGCCTCAGTAGATAAGTCACTCCCCAGTCCCAGTGACGGCTAGGAGCTGTCAGTAATGTACTTTCCTTGTAACTTCCCAAGAAAATTAAGGTGATATTTTATATGGACCTCCTTCTTCCTCATGTTTAGCACAATGACTTTTGAAATTTCAAGAAATTCGGCCTATTAGTTTGGTAATTTTAAGACCTTTCACCCTATTTATTTGCTAATTTTAAGATATTTCGTACAATTTAATTGTCGATTATTTCCTGGCAAGCGAAAGCGAGCTTGCAATTTAGTAACAAGGTTGGGATTTTTTTTTTTTTTTTTTTTTATGTGAGTGAGGGAGACAAAAGGCAGAACAGCCTGTATCGAGTGCCTCCCCCAGAGTTGAAAGAGTGACAGGGTCAAAATCAAGGGACGTTCGAGCTAAAATGCCTTGACACATGGAGTTTGAAGCAGTTTAAGTCATAGGAGGAGGGAAAGATTGATCCTGGGAGAGAGTTCCAGAACTCAGCAGTTGAATAGAAGAAAGTCTGAGAATACCGTTTCACTCTTGGGTTGGAGAGTTGCACAGAGTAGGGGTGGGAGGAAGACGGGTACTACGTACCCTACGTAGAGTAGGTGATATACACTGGGAACGCTCTGAGGAACATTGGTTATTATAGTAGCGATAGAAGAGCGAGAGAGATGCAACATTGCGGTGAAGAGAGAGAGATTGCAGAGAGTTGGTGAGTGGGCTGGAGTTAATGATACGAAAGGCTTTCCTTTCTACTTTGTCTAGGAATGCGGTGTGAGAGGATCCTCCCCACACATGTGAACAATACTCAATATGAGGACGCACTTTTCCCCTGTACAGAACAAGAAGCTGTACAGCGCATTGGTAAAGAACCCCTTGAGGCAGTTGAGCACAACCAGCTTCTGGGAGGCTGCCTTAGCACGACTGGTAATATGGTTCTTCCAAGTGAGAGCAGAAGAAAAAGAGACACCGAGAATATTGAGAGAAGATGAACGATTGATTTTTGTATTGTTGAATTGTAAAATATTGTCCTCTGGGAGTTCTGAACGAGTAGTAAGATGAAGAAATTGAGTTTTGGAAGCATTAAAGGCAACAAGGTTTTCTCTGCCCCAATTGGAAATAGTAGTTAGATCAGAAGATAAGTGTTGCATGGCTCCATTACGTTTGTCTTTGAGAAATTGCTGGCTGGGGCGTTCAGGAAAACTAATTGAGTAGTGTAAGGTAGAGTCATCTGCGTATGAATGGATGGGACTGGAGGTAGCCTACAATACAGTTGATAAGATAATTTATGAAAATTAGAAAGAGAATGGGAGATAAGACAGACCCCTGAGGAACACCGGAGTTGATAGGATGAGGAAGTGAGCGATGACCGTCCACAACCTCAGCTATGGAACGGCCAGAAAGGAAATTAGAGACAAAGGCACAGATGGAGGGATAGAAACCGAAGGATGGTATTTTAGAAATTAAAGATTTGTGCCAGACTCTATCGAAGGCTTTCGATATGTCTAGAGTAATAGAAAAGTCTCACCGAAGTCCTGAAAGGAGAATGACCAAGAGTTAGTAAGATATGAAAGAAGATCACCAGTAGAGTGACCTTTAACCCTTAAAGATCGGGGGCGGACTTATGTCCGCCTCCAATTTGAAGCAAGTTAGGAGCATTATTAAGGCTTGTAAAGGGTTAAAATCGAGTGCAAATGGCCGGGAGCGCAGCGGGCCAGACAGCCGACTCCCAGGGTTTACCGCCGCCCATTAACTCATGTTCCCTGTGTTCTCGAGAGGCCGGCAGTGTAGCCAGTAGTAAGCATAGCTGGGAAAAATATGCCGCTATACGCTAAACTCCCATGTTACTGGTATCACTGTATGAGAACCACGAGTGCTACGTAGCTCGTTCTAGTCTCATTTTGAAGCTTTTAGCGCCTAGTTTTTTGCTAAATAATGTTTTTTTCATGCAGATACTTGATTTATCATTCAGGAGGGCCTGAATATGCCCAAATAAGCCCAAAATCCCCCGCTAGACAAGGGCCACCTGATATCGTTAATGTAAATGAGAAACAGGACCGGTCCAAGGACTGAACCCTGTGGAACTCCACTAGTGACAGGCTCCCACTCCGAGAGCAAACTTCCAGCAAGAAGGGAAGACGTTAGAGGAGAGACAGATACGAAAGTGTGTGTGTGTGTGTATGTTTGTGTGTGTGTATGTGTGTGTCAGGGTTGCGTCTCTCTCTCTCTCTCTCTCTCTGAGAGAGAGAGAGAGAGAGAGAGAGACGCAACCCTGACACACACATACACACACACAAACATACACACACACACACACTTTCGTATCTGTCTCTCCTCTAACGTCTTCCCTTCTTGCTGGAAGTTTGCTCTCGGAGTGGGAGCCTGTCACTAGTGGAGTTCCACAGGGTTCAGTCCTTGGACCGGTCCTGTTTCTCATTTACATTAACGATATCGATGTAGGGGTAAACAACACCATTTCCAAATTCGCCGACGATACAAAAATAGGAAATACAGTCCTGAACGAAGATGATAGAAATGCGTTGCAATCTGATTTAAACAAGATATCAGAGTGGTCGAAAAAATGGCAGATGCCCTTCAATGTCGATAAATGTCAGGTGCTGCAGGTTGGTAGCAGAAATATGAAATACAAATACGAAATGAATGGCAAACAAATAAAAACCGCAACGGTAGTAAAAGACCTAGGGGTACTAATATCTGAAAACCTAAAAACTTCCGACCAATGTATAGCAGCTGCAAATAAGGCAAACATAGCATTGGGCTTTATTAAACGAAAATTTACATATAAACATGAACACGTAATAGTGCCACTGTTCAAAAGTATGGTGAGGCCCCACCTTGAATATGGTGTGCAGTTCTGGTCACCTTATCTGATCAAGGACATTGTAAGACTCGAGTCAGTACAGCGTTGAGCGACGAAGATGATACCCTCATTAAGAAATAAACCATATGAAGAAAGACTTAAACGATTGAACCTGTTCTCATTAAAAAAGAGGAGGTTGAGGGGTCAGCTTATTGAGTGCTTTAAGATACTAAAAGGTTTCGACAAAGTCGATGTAAATGCACTATTCACATTAAACAATACTAATCAAACTCGCGGAAATGGAATGAAATTAAAAACCAAAAAGGCAAACCTAGATGTCACAAAGAGTTTCTTCACCTACAGTGTGGCGACAGAGTGGAATAAACTACCAGCGAGAGTGGTGGAGAGCGACACAATAAACGCTTTCAAGGGAAGGCTTGACCTCTATCTGCAGAGGGCTGGGGTGAAAAAGAAAAAAAAAAAAAAACAAAAAAAAAAAAAAAAAAAAAAAAAAATAAAAAAACAAGTATGTATATGTATGTGTGTGCACTGTACAGTATGTATATATATACTGTATATATATGTATGTATGTGTGTATGTATGTATGTGTATATGTGTGTGTATGTGTGTATATGTGTGTACCGGTGTATATATGTGTATGTATGTATGTATGTGTATATGTATGTATATGTGTATATATGTATGTATATGTATGTATGTGTATGTGTATATGTATATGTATATATATGTATATATATGTGTATGTGTATATGTATGTATGTGTATGTGTGTATGTGTATATATGCATATATGGTTTGTAAGGCCAGACTGCCTAGTAAGGACCTTGAGGTCTGTGTGGTCTGTGTATCTATGTAGCTCTATGTAGCTATGTAGCTCTCTCTCTCTCTGTATTTTGACCTTTCATATAATGTTTGAAGTAATATTTCAAGCTGGATGATTTTTGTGTATGCGTGTGTGTGTGTGTTTGTAAAATTGAGTGTGTGGATCTGACACGTTTTAGCAGTTTACGTTGGCTATTTTTAGACGACTTTATACAGCTTAGGAAGGATCTGTGGGAATTGAAAGGGTAAAGACTAACTCAATCAACCCTATTACTTTCATATACTCTTCCTAATCTGAATAAAATTGTCTTATAATAGCCAGAAAACAGAAAGGAGTGCGTCATCGATCCCCCCAACGGTCTGTTTAACTTTATTCTTGCCATATTTAGACGATTGTGTGCAGCTTAAGAAGGATCTGTGCTAGCAAAAATGGTTAAGTGACATAGTTCCAAGCTTGTTAATTGCTTGAGGTACTTTTTAAGCTGAATAAAATCGACTAATAGTAGCCGGTACAGAAGAGGTATATTTCTAAAGCTGTCAGACTACAATTGCCCGTAAAAATTGACGGAAAAATCGTTTGTGTGACTTTACAGTGTGTTTATTCTAATCTCTCTCTCTCTCTCTCCCTCAAAAGCCCCCTGCCCCCCCCCCCCCCCTCTCTCTCTCTCTCTCTCTCTCTCTCTCTCTCTCTCTCTCTCTCTCTCTCTCTCTCTCTCTCTCTCCACAGTCCTCATTTGGATTATGCTGCAAATACGATGATTATTAAATTACTTTATATTTTATTAACCCTCTGAAGATGATGACGATTTTTTACAGTTTATTCTGGCTATCATTAGGCGATTAACATAGCTTAGAAAGGATCTGACTTCTGATCTCTGACTTCCATAATACCCTCCCTAATCTGAATGAAATAGTCTAATAGTAGCCAGCAAACAGAAAATAAATGCGTAATCGGTCTTGGAAGAGTTGAATCATGTTTACTTAGACAGATTAACCCTTTCAGCGCGGTGACATACATTGTGTCTCATTCTGATTAGTAATAGACGATCTTCTTTAGCTTATAATATACTTCTCGGACTCAGAGGGGTAAATAACATGTCTTTAAACTATTTGAATAATTATAATGTAAAGCTTGCAAAAAAAAAAAAATAAAAAATGGGACGATACAAGATCAATGCAAAAGAACTAATCACAATTGCTATGTGGAAATAACACTTAATAAAATAAAAATTTGAAATAAAAAAACACAATCCATCACATATGGTGTACACAACTGCATGAGCAAGTCAATTTGGTTCCCAAGCAAACTGATCGCACATATAACAATGCACCTCGTCATGTTCAAGGAATTAGTCAATTTGGGAAGTCCGGGACGTTCTGGTAAATTTGACTAAATTCTGTATGAATAAAGAAACTACAATTTATATCAAATTCTACAGTATATTAAGCTCAATTTGCAATTTGACAAGATATCAACAAAAGTACAAAAAACATACATCACTCACTAACGACCTTTCTTAAGCTGCATACAATCGTCTAGTATTAGCCAGGATACGTGGTGAAAGGGTCATATCGTACTGAAGGGGTTAATATCACATTCTCCCCTTAACCCCTACTGTACCGGCGACGTCTTATTAATTATAATCTAGCTATATTTAGAGGATTTTGTGCAGCTTAAGAAGGCTCTGTGTTAGTAGAAAGGGTTAAGTGAGATAGTTCGAGCCCGTTAATTGCTTTTATGCAGCTTAAGAAGGATCTGTGTTAGTAAAAAGGGTTAAGTGAGATAGTTCGAAGCCTGTTAATGGCTGAAGAGGATTTTTGTGAAGCTTAAGGAAGATCTGTGTTTGTAAAAAGGGTTAAGCGAGATAGTTCGAATCCCGTTAATTGCTGGAGAGGAAATTTTGAAGCTTAACAAAGATCTGTGTTTGTATAAAGGGTTAAGTGAGATAGTTCGAAGCCCGTTAATTGATTTTGTGCAGCTTAATAGGATCTGCTAGTATAAAGGGTTAAGTGAGATAGTTCGAACCCGTTAATTGCTTTTGTGCAGCTTAATAGGATCTGCTAGTATAAAGGGTTAAGTGAGATAGTTCGAAGCCCGTTAATTGCTTTTGTGCAGCTTAATAGGATCTGCTAGTAAAAAGGGTTAAGTGAGATAGTTCGAACCCGTTAATTGCTTTTGTGCAGCTTAAAAATTATCTGCTAGTAAAAAGGGTTAAGTGAGATAGTTCGAAGCCCGTTAATTGCTGAGGAGCCTTCTGAAACTGAATAAAACCGTCTAATAGTGGCCAGAATATAATGCAAAGGATATCACCGGTACTGAAAGGGTTAATAATTGAGAAGTCAGGTAGTGAGGTATTGAATTCTCCGCCAGGTGAAATGATGGGGTATGGTTAGTGTGGCATGACTAACTCATATTGGTCAGCTGGACGAGTTATTGATGATACATGACTAATTTATGTGTTCTCTGCCTGTCTATCTATCTATATAGGTTAAATCTGTATCTATCTGTCGATCTATCTATATGTCTATCTATCTATCTATCTACCTATCTATCTATCTACCTACATGTGTATCTATCTATCTATGTATCTATTAATCTATTAATCTATATATTAATTTACCTATCAATCTATCTATCTATCTATATATCTATCTATCTATCACTCTATCTATCTACCTATCTATATCTATCTATCTATACATACTGTGACGCACCCCAGTGCTGTGCAACGCAACCTGATTGTACTCCTTGGTACTCGACTGTACCGCCCGTGATCTGGCTACCGTCAGCCGCAATGTATATTGAGTGTGACAACTTATAACTATGTTCTTTGTATCTCTGCAAAGGTCTCGTCATGTGCTAACCAGTGGTGGGTTTTGTTTTAAGCCATGTCGAGACCTTCCATTTAATATGTAGTATCAATAGAGAAGTCGATAGATAAGACAATGGGAGTTCAGAGAGAGAGAGTGAGTTAGGCTTCAGAGCAAGAGGGTAGCAACGCGCCGCGCTGCCGGCCGGGTGGTTGCCAGACGTATGGACTGGTTGGCAGCCTTGCCCTTATAGCTAGGCGCGATAGGGTTGGTAGTCCATTGTTGCCTGCCTGGGCTGGGCCCATGTTGTCGTACAGCACATTGCCTGGAGGCTGGCTGCGTGTTCTATTTTTTTTTTTCTATGTGATTGAGGGAGGCAAAAGGCATAACTGCCTATAGCGAGTGCCTCCCCCATAGTTGAAAGAGTGACAGGGCCAAAATCAAGGGACGTTCGAGCCAAAATGCCTGGACACACGGAGTTTGAAGCAATTTAAGTCATAGGAAGAGGGAAAGACTAATTCTGGGAGAGAGTTCCAGAGCTCAGATGTTGAGTAGAAGAAAGTTTGAGAGTAACGTTTCACTCTTGGGTTGGAGAGTTGCACAGAGTAGGGGTGGGATTGAGTTGCAAGACGGGTACCACGTGCCCTACGTAAAGGAGGTGGTATGCACTGGGATAGCTCTGAGGAACACTGATTATTATAGTAGCGATAGAATAGCGAGAGAGATGCAACATTGCGGCGGAGAGAGAGAGATTGCAGAGAGTTGGTGAGTGGACGGGAGTTAATGATACGAAAGGCCTTCCTTTCAACTTTGTCTAGGAGAGCGGTGTGAGAGGAACCTCCCCATACATGTGAACAATACTCAATACAAGGCCGCACTATGCCCCTGTACAGAGCAAGAAGCTGTGCAGGGGAAAAGAACCCCCTAAGGCGGTTGAGCACACCCAGCTTCTGGGAGGCTGCCTTAGCAAGACTGGTAATATGGTCCTTCCAAATGAGAGCAGAAGAAAAAGAGACACCAAGAATATTGAGAGAAGATGAAGGGTTGATTTTTGTATTGTTGAAGAATAAGGGATAGTCCGCTGGGAGATCCTGACGGGTAGATAGATGGAGAAATTGGGTTTTGGAAGCATTAAAGTTAACAAGGTTTTCTCTGCCCCAATTGGAAATAGTATTTAGATCAGAATTTAAGAGTTCTATGGCTTCATTACGTTTGTCGTTGAGGGATTGCTGGCTGGGGCGTTCTGAAAAACTAATGGAGTAGTGTAAGGTTGAGTCGTCTGCGTATGAATGGATGGGAATTAACACCTTACGAGCGGCCTATGCGGTTTATTTATGTGTACCGCACAGCGGGGTGTTTTTAGCCAAAATAGGGCTGTTTACGTGATCATTTTCATGCCTAAATAAGACCCAGAACGTAAAACAAGTACCTATCCCTGAAAGGGCATAAACAGAGCTTTCGAATGACACCATAACGATCCTTGTATGATGGATAGTTTTCTTGCAATAATCGTGCAACGCGAGTGCAAAAAGCAGGTAATTCGGTACTTTCAGTACATAATTGAGTATGTAGCGAGTGAGAGAGGGAGGAGGGAGCTGAGATTTGTGTCAGTAGGTTCGCCGCGGTGGTCTGGAGCAGTCATACGCTCGCTAGTCTCCTGCCACCACTTGTCTCTCTCTCTCAGCCACATTACGTGCTGAAATTGCCACTCGAGTTATGTCGAGCGCCGCCACATAGTCCAGCTTTATTTAACTCGACTTATGTTGCTCGCCGCTAAATAAGGGTTAAGGTACAGTTAAGGAGATCATTTATAAAAATTAGAAAGAGAATAGGAGATAGGACAGAGCCCTGAGGAACACCGGAGTTTATAGGGTGAGGAAGTGAACAATGGCCGTCCACAACCGCAGCTATGGAACGGCCGGAAAGGAAATTAGAGACAAAGGCACAGATGGAGGGATAGAAACCGAAGGAGGGTAGTTTAGAAATTAAAGATTTATGCCAGACTCTATCGAAGGCTTTCGATATGTCTAGTGCAATAGAAAAAGTCTCACCGAAGTCCCGAAAGGAGGATGACCAAGAGTTAGTAAGATATGAAAGAAGATCACCAGTAGAGCGACCCTTAAGGAAGCCATACTGGCGATCTGAGAGCAGATTATGAGAAGAGAAATGCTTAAGAAATTTGGAAGCAAGAATAGTTTCAAAAACTTTAGAAAGACAAGATTGAAAGAGCAATTGGACGATAGTTGGAGGGTTGAGAGCGGTCACCCTTCTTTGGGACAGGTTGAATGTGAGCAAACTTCCAGCATGAAGGGAAGACGTTAGAGGATAGACAGAGACGAAAGAGTTTGCCTAGGCAGGGAGTCAGCACGGAAGCACAGTTTTTGAGAACAACAGGAGGAACACCGTCCGGACCGTACGCCTTATTAGTGTTAAGCCCAGAGAGGGTAGAAAGTACGTCTTTAGAAGAGATTAGGATATTAGGCATAAGTAAGAGAGAGGAGGGCGGAGAGGGAGGAATAGCACCGGAATCATCCAAAGTGGAGTTTCTAGCAAAAGTTTGAGCGAAGAGTTTATGACCAGGTTGCCTAGAACCTTTGCGATTCTAACATCCCTTGCCCTCTCTCCCAACTTCTCACGGTTGCACTCTTTCTCTCTGACGACATTACTCTCATTTCATTCTTCTCTCTATTTAAATGCATAACCTTCCCTTGAGGTCCTAAAGGAGTTTCAGCACTCACCTCTCGTATTACTCTTAGGACAAGCATATATTTACATGTATTAGATTTAAGGGGTTAATGTGAACAGCGATCTTCTTGATGAGGATAGTTGGTGAACGTTCTACATGTTCACGAGTTATATGCCCTGCTCATCATCCCATTTGTGACTAGACTGGTGCCATGTGTAAGAGCCCGACCATGCCCAGGAGTTGTCTGTAGAGGGACGAGGACTTAGCCTTGATTTGCATACCGAGCCAGGAGCGAGTGTAGCAGCCGAGACTACAGCTCGCTCGTAGTGCCGGTATAGTAGAGTAACGTAATTTATCTGTCCTTGTGTTCTCTACAGTCTTCTCCTGGGTTCTCGCTTTCGGTCCTGGGACTCGTTGTTCCTGTGACTTGGCCTGCTAGCTAGAACACATGGGGATGATGAGTGGGATATATCTTTATTTTATTATGCATTGCAGCTCTCTTTAAGTATATATCTATAACACTTCACAATACACATTACTCACACACAAGACAACACTATTAATACTTTCATGTATCAATTAACTGCACTGTCGTTTTGCTGCTGTGTCTGGAGTTCTGTTGCGTAGGGTGCATACGGACTCGGAGGGGAGACAGAGTGAGAGAAGCGAAGTAGCCTATGCGGTAGTAGGCTACCGGCGCAGTACTGTTGCCTGCAACCTTTTAGTTATTCCAAGTATAGATTCATTATTATAATAAGTGACTACTGTTTATGTTCCTCCCATGTGTATTATTAGGTATCTACTGGATCATGAACATCTTGTATGCTACATGCTAGTGTATGTTAGTAGGGGACAGTTAGTGTAGTGCACGCGCTTTCAAGTAGGCGTGTACATTTGTCATTTAGCATTTCACTGTCATACCTTTAGCCTGCTTCTATTCTACATTATTAGAGGCTTAATATTAACGTAGTTTCTTGAGTATTGCATTTCTTTAGTAATAACGTAACCTATAAATGTCTGAGGGAGTTTAGCCTCATAGCCTACCCCTGTTGTACACTTTCGCCGAGTTAAGGTACCTCGTTACCGTAGACGATAACTCTGTAGGGCGTTGGTGCTTTTGTTGTCTGGAGCATATAGTATTTGGGACTGGAATCGAGCGTGTCGTTGTCACTTAAGCCATTTCTGTCCTACGATCAAGAATCCCGAATATGTATTGCCGATCCAGCCGTAACAAAATGGCGACCTTGCACAAGATTCAGTAGTATCCTATCACATGTTTTTTGGAGAACTATTCTATGCTACCTAGTAGAGCTGGCTAGAATTTTCTTGCATATTGGAGGAATTTTTATTGTGTCATTATTGTATTGGTGGACTTGCAGATTGTTTCGTTAGGTGTCTAGAGTAGAGTCATTCAAGCATCTTTAACATTTTGTGAGTCGAGACTGCAATTAGTAATAAGCACTTTTTTTGTTTATGAACAGCAATTGTATAACCAGCACTATGTCTAATGACTCATCATTTACGGGGGAGGATAACACGGTACAGCCTAGTGACCAGCAAGTACAGCAGATATTTAGGGAGGGGAGTGTTATAAGTGGAGAGAGGGATGCCCGGGCATTTTTGCAGACACCTTTGACCGAACAGCGCCTGCAGGCTATTGATTGTTACGGTCTTCGCTGTTTAGCCACGGTTTTGGGGCGGGACTGTCCTGACAGTTGGCCCAAGAAGAATTTGGTGGCATGTTTGTTGGGTGATGGCGATGGGGCGGTGGGTGGAGTGGGGTCTTGGGGGGTTCCCTCCAAGCCTCCATTCCACTCTACCCCTGAGCTGGGCCCTCAGCCAGCGAGTCTTAGCACGATGCAGCAGGAGGGTTCTCAATGGCAAGCTGGCTTACCCGTAAACACGTCTCGGTGTGGATCCCCCATTTTGTGCTCTCCCCCCACAGGCCTGTCTCCTGAGATGTTATTTCAGCTAGAACTAGCTAAGCTTAAGTTGCGAGAGAGTCAACAGGCTAGTATAGAACGGATTAAGCTGCAGGAGACTCAGATACAACAGGCTAGTATAGAACGGATTAAGCTGCAGGAGACTCAGATACAACAGGCTAGTATAGAACGCATAGAGGTTGCTAGAATCCAAGCCAATCAGGATGCAACCAGGTACCAGGCTGAAATGGATGTCGAGAAGTCTAGAGTAGAGACCACGGGGCGTCATCTCGGTGGTGGGCACCGGGTTACAGACTCACTTTCGCATTTAATTAAGTTAGTACCCGCATTTGATGAGACATCAGTGACTGAGTTTTTTGCTCGTTTCGAAAAGAAGTGTCGTGAGTATGACTGGCCGGAGGTTAAATGGGCAGCATTAGTTTCATCACGTCTAGTGGGTAAGGGGTTGAAAGCCTACGATGCACTGTCACTGGACGAGAGTGTCGTGTATGGACTGGTGAAGGAGGCTGTGCTCCGGGCCTACGAACTGCAACCCGAAACTTATAGATTGAAGTTCCGTGGCGTGAATAAGAAGAGCGACGTCAGTTTTATGGAGCACGCATGGGACTTAACAGATGCATGTAATAACTGGTTTCGGTCCGAGCACGCAGAGTCGGCTGAGGAAATTAAGCAACTTTTCTATCTGGAACAGTTTTACAAATGTACTGGAACCGATCTAACGCTGAACATTAAGGAAAAATGTCCCAAGACAGTAGAGGAGGCTGCCAAGATGGCAGACCTCAGATTATCATTGATTCGTGGTTGCGGTGCCGCTCAGAGGGCTGAGTCAGGGCAGAAGGGGCGCTATACCCCACCCACCAGAGTTTTCGATAATAACAAATCCTATGACACACATAACCACACTAAAAGCATTGCACCTAATAACACCTACAAACACAAGCCTCTCCCGTTTACTAAAGGTCAGGCCCCTTCTTCGCCCGCACAAGGGAAGAAGCCCATTGGCGATGTGAAATGTTACAAATGTCAGAAGCTAGGCCATTATTCACGTGAGTGCCCTAGTAACACTCCCGCTAAGCCGGTGTCATTGGTTCACAGTATCGGTGTGTCTCTGAAGGCTGCAGCAACTGCCCGGGGTAGGTTGTCAGCAGCTGAGGCACACGCGGTAAAGAAGCGTACGGAAGGCTCGACACCTGTCCGGGACACTTTCTGTAGCCATCGGGGACACGGGTTTGTGAGCTGGGGGAGTGAACTACGGAGGGTTGACTTGTTGAGGGATACGGGGGCTTCGCAAACTTTGTTGAGGAACTTCACAGGGAAACCGATAAATGCGGCCAGAGTTGTTGTGGTGCAGGGTATAAATGCTACGAGGTCATACCCACTTGTGAGGTTGGAGTTGAGAGTGGGAGAGGTGTGCAGGGAGCTGGATGTAGGGATCGTTGAGTGTTTGCCAGTTGAGGGCGTCGACCTTCTTCTCGGCAACGACTTTGCGGTGCCCACTTCCGGGACTCCACCCTTAGTCGTTGCCGAGAGGGCGGCCGACGTGGATGGTGAGAATCGGGAATGGGTTGGGAGGTGCCAACAGGATGAGATGGCCTGTGTGGTAACCCGATCTCGCTCTGCGGCTCCTGCACAGCCTAGCACTCAACCTCGGGGACAGTGGAGGAAGGATCAGGAGAAGGTTGCTAAGGGCAGGAAAAGGGACATTGATTCTGCTGCACTTCTCGGTGATTCGGTACTTGGACCTATAATAAACACGGGAGTTGACTCTGGCCCACAGATGGTGTGTAACAAGGCAGAGTTGGGTAAGACTTCGTGTGAGGCAAGAGCTGTAGCGAGAGCCTTTAAGGCAGTAGAGCCTACTAGCCGGGGTAATGTCTTATTACAAAACCATCTTGATGCATTGACGCCCGGGGACATTAGTGAGCAGCAGCTGCAAGACGCTAGCCTAGCTCGTTATAGCAATGGTGCCATAGAGTTGGAGGAAGATGGGGATGCGAAGCCGGGAGATTTCTTTAGGCTCAACAGGATATTGTACCGCAGATTTTTAGACCCCAAATCGAAGTGGGAGGGCGGTGCGAGGGTAGTAGACCAGGTGGTTGTTCCAAATAAGTATAGAGAGTCCTTATTGTGTCTGGCGCATGATGTGCCGGTGGCGGGTCATTTGGGGGTAACAAAAACATTGGCGGCATTGGGCAGGTTTTTCTGGTGGCCTGGGGTCAAGGCTGATGTCTGTGCATGGGTGGCTGGGTGTGCGACCTGCCAGACAACGGGGAAGCCTAACCAGACAATCCCGAAGGCACCTTTGTTTCCCATACCTGTCACCGGGCCTCCGTTCAGCAAAGTTGTAGTAGATTTGGTTGGCCCTTTCCCACCTACTAGTAGTGGCAATAAATTCCTGTTGACAATCATGGATGTGGCTACGAGATACCCGGACGCATACCCCATGAGAAACGGCTCGGCAAAGGCAGTTGTTAAAAACTTATTATTGTTCTGTTCCCGCTATGGATTTCCACGTGAGGTGCAGTCAGACCAGGGGAGCAATTTTACATCCAAATTGTTCAAGCAAACCCTTCAGTTGCACGGTATATGTTCTGTAGTGTCGTCAGCCTACCATCCCGAGAGTCAGGGAGTCTTGGAGCGGTGGCACTCGACCCTGAAGAGTATGCTACGCTGTTACTGTGCAGAACATGACACTGATTGGGATTTGGGTCTGCCGAATGTTCTGTTCGCTGCACGTGAAGTCCCAGGAGAGAGCCTGGGGTTCAGTCCAAATCAGCTAGTCTTTGGCCATAATGTGAGAGGACCTTTAAGTACGGTGAAAGAGATCTGGGAGGGCGAAGAGAAGCCGGGGTCTGTACTTAAATATGTCCTTGAGAGCCGGGAGAGACTTATAGGTTGCATGGCAGCGGCAGGTAATAACTTGGTTAATGCACAGGCGGTCATGAAGCACCAGTATGACGCCAAGGTGAAGCTTCGGGAGTTTTCGGTGGGTCAGGAGGTAATGTTGCTTTTACCTTTGCCTGGACACCCCATTTCTGCCAAGTTTATTGGGCCGTATGTGGTGGCTAAGAAACTGTCCGACCTTGATTATCTCGTTGCAACACCTGACCGTAGGAAAAAACATCAGTTATGTCATGTTAACCTCATGAAAGAGTATGTGAGACGCCCCTCAGAGCCTCTCACTGTCCCTGTGCTGGCCTGCAGCGGCCAGGGTGGAGAAGGAGGTGGGGACAGTCATGCTGCTGAGGAGGATAGCTGGGACTGTGTCATTTCCGCGGAACAGTGGGCGGGGAATACTGAACAAGAGGCTAGGCAAGTTGTAAGTCACCTGCCTGAGTACCAGGGTGCTGCTGTCCTAGGCCTGTTCAGGTCATACCCCTCTGTTTTCGCCGAACACCCAGGTCTCACTACTCAGGTAACGCACGACGTGGACGTCGGTGATAATGTGCCCTTCAAGTCAGTGCCCTACCGTGTGCCCCCGGTAAAGTTGCCAGCTTTACGGGAGGAGTTAAAGTACATGGTTGAGAGAGGGATGATCACTGAAGGTTATGTGAAGTGGACATCACCCGTCACGTTGCAGCCAAAACCTGACGGCAAGGTGCGGTTCTGCATAGATTTTCGTAGGCTAAATGGCTTGACCACTACCAACCCTTACCCTTTGCCTCGAGTTGACGACAGCGTGGATAAGATAGGGAATGCAAAGTACCTTACTAAAATTGATCTTGTAAAAGGCTACTGGCAAGTAGCCTACTACTAAGTAGGCTACTAAGCAAGTTTGTGGTTTTGTGGTAGATGGCAAGACCTACCAATGTAACGTAATGCCTTATGGGCTTAAGAACGCACCTGCCACGTTTCAGAACCTGATGAACGATATTTGTGACGAAATCCCTAACTGCACGGTCTACCTTGATGACGTGATAGTATATGATGACGATTTTGAAAATCACCTAAGGCACTTAGAGACCCTGTTTGGGAAGTTGCACGATGCTGGGCTGGTGGTGAACCTGAGGAAGTGCGAGTTTGTAAAGGCTACTGTGCAGTATCTTGGCTTTGTGGTCGGGTTAGGCCGGGTGTGCCCCCCCCTGAGCAAGATACAGGCTATCAATATGTTTCCCAGGCCCACCACTAAGTAGTCCAGTAAATCTAGCAATCATTTAACTGGACCTAGAACAAATTGCAATAGAAGGTTTTTTGGCTTTAACTTGTTTATTAGGTCCCTCTGATGAACATATAAAAAGTCTCCAACTTTTGGACACTGGGAAAGTGGTTAATTTGCATAAATTCAAGATGGCCGCCGTCCAAAGCTTCAATTTACAGATAACTTTTTTTTGGTTGCTCCTAGACCCTATAAATGTATTACAAACAACGTTTTTTGGCTTTAACTTGTTTATTAGGTCCCTCTGATGAACATATAAAAAGTCTCCAACTTTTGGACACCTGGAAAGTGGTTAATTTACAGCCGAAAAACCTTACAGACAGGCTGAACTGTCTCTTTCACAATGGGTGACACAGGCACTTTGTGCTTGTATGGGTTATTTGACCTGTTGTCCCTCTTTTTTATAAAAAAAAAAAAAAAAAACATGACGTAGTATGACGTCATTCAGAGCCAATTATGTAATTCATGATAGGAGTTCGTATTCACTTGGATCATCGGTGCTTGCATCAAAGTTGCTATTTTGACAGAGTCCTTTACATTGACCACATGCACTGGAACATTCAAGCTCATTCCGTTTGCAACTACAGCGTTGAGTGTCACAGTTGCCCTTACACTGACATCTGACCAATTTCAGTAGTGAATCAGGAGCCACTGGCGAATCCATCGTCTTCGGTTCAAGCTGTCCCTTCCGCAGACACCAGCCCCATTTCTCGGGGTCCACACAGTTCCCCATCCATTCCTGGACCTGACAATAAACTCGGAACGAGTGGTATTTGGCTGCATCGGTTGTTGGGGGAAGGCTGTGAACTTCAACGGTAGTTGAACTTTTTGCCACCTTGTTGCAAAACTTTGTCTTTCGCAGTCCGTCAAGGGTGTCATTTCCTTTTCCCCCGTACAAATAAACCAAGGCCTTTTCACCAGCTGATGATATCGCGTCTTTACTTCCACTTTGGCAACAGAATGCTTCTATACATTTCAAGAAACCGTTGTCTTCCCTCACTTTCCTCAAGGCAGCCCCTTTACCAATACCATACAGTCGTGAGGTTGTGTCACATCCACAGAGTGCATGGACAACTGGCAGGACACGACAGATGCTTTCACCGAGAGCTTCTGCTACTGAGTTAATATGCCAACATTTCCCACCTTCCTTGCTCGACTTGAAGTACAAATCATTCATCCCTCGTTCCGCATAATGACACAACAGCACCAACAAGTCTGTGTCCTCACCTATCACATATGTCACGGTTTCCCTTGCATGCTCAATTCCCTTCTTCGCAATCATGACATCTGCATCTGCTGGCGCATTGACACAGTCAATTCCATTTGCCTTGAATGTTTCACACAATAAGTCAATGAAGTTTTGCTTATTGTCCGAGTTTGACAAGAAGTTTTCCTTTTTTGACCGAAGGGGCATGGTTGGAGTGAACATCACCTTTTGACCAAAGACTCCTTTTGATCGTCGATTGTGTGTCATGTCCTTGGTAGTAGGTCCTGATTTATAACCGTCGAATACAACCACCGGGTTGAGAAAGTTTTTGGAAACATGCTTCATGTACATGCTTGCAATGTCCTCAAATGTGTCACCCTTCTTCCATGGAATCCTTTGCAATAAGGAACCACCATCCAGAACATGGGTCACAGTCCTTTCTTCCTCAAATGATTCCAATGACGACTTGGGAACAACAGCAGCTATCTCATCTCCTAGCTGTGGTTTATTGGCTTCCCTGAGCCTCCCCCACTTATCGAACAGAGCAGTAGGGTAGCTAGACAACTCATACGCAAAGACCTCTTCAACACCTAAGTCCCTGTTATTAGCAAAGATGAGGAGCCTCTGGAAAAGGAGCTGTGGGTCGATTGGTACTTTTTCAGCACTGATTGTAACCTTTGCACCCAACGACTCAACTTGATCTTTCTTCCTAAATGAAAAGTCAAAAGCATTGCTACCTTCCATCTTCTGCACAATGTTCATACCAACCTCATACAGTAAATGAGGATTGGCCGAGGCTGGTCCTGTCACACCGTTGGCAATATTCCTGAGTTCATTTGATTCTTGAAATGGATCATAATCCTTGAAGAATGCGAGAACCTTCTCTGTGTCCTTCCTATCTCGTTCACGCCTTGCTTCAGTCATTTCTTTGTGCTGCTCAGAGGTGTGGAAATGCTTCCCTGTCAGTTCTTGCATAACTTCACTCACCTCAGCGCAGGCTGGCATAGCAAGTAACCAGCGCAGGCGTTGCGTTTCCTCCATGCCCCTACCACGTGTCAATCCACCATTCGTTTTCAAAGAGCGCATCAAAACCTGCTCTATAACCAAGTCGCTTGGCAGTCCTGCCCACAGCCGATCACTTCGGCGGATCACAAATAGACCGGAGTTCAATTGACAGAACATGTCTGGGTTGAGCTGCTCAAGTTCAATCATGTCTTGAATGTACACATGGGCTGACTTGGCATAATTGTTATGACCACACGCTGCAAAGTATGGCAACATCTCCTGGAGTGTTCCGAGGTACAGTAGGAAATCGCCCATTCTCAGTGCCCTCAGGAAGCGACGCAGCAGGTCAATCATGTCCATGTATTGAATCCATAGCTTTCCCATCTTATGCTCTGCTAAGGAGCTCTTCTCAGCTTTAAGTTTTTCAGAAATTCTGTTGAAAACGTCTTTACTGCAGACTTCATCCGGTGAAACGTCTTCACGCAACAGCTTATCCAAAAGATCTGCAGCCTCCTGGAAGTCCTTGCATGCGTCACTTTCCTCATCTACCATTGAGAGGTTGACACCGTATGCCCTGCCTAACACAATCGAACTCAAGGCTGTGTCAACCAAGAAGTGGCCTCTGATTGCTCGTGCATAGGCTTTCCCACTCAGCTTTGGGTCACAGCATTTTCAGCGTATATAAGTTCCAAAACCTCCTTAAGCCCAGATGCTTCCATAACATGGCCCATGCATCCCAAAAAGCTCATCACAGAGTGAAAGCCACCAAGGTTCAAAACAATGGGTTTCAGTTCGCTTCCTTCCTTCTCATGAACAATGATCGTCTTCGCTTTCCAATAAAGCGGTTGGTCGAATGTCAGCATTGGTGTCGTTCCCTGGCGATGGCTTTCCGCAACAACGAAGTGAAGTGTTGAGTAAATACAACTCATGTCCGTAGGGTCCATGTCAATCATGGGCAAGAAATGGACGGATGATTTCCCTGGGTGTGGTCCATGGCACACACTCTGCATTAAGCCGGACCAGCCTGGTCGTTTTGGTCGAAGCAACCATGACGTTTTCCACAGTATGTCCAGATTTTCAAGCTTGTCAGATGCTGAAATGGGGTCAAGCTTTCTAAATTCGAGAGGCCCACCCTTCTTGCGAACACTGCGGTAGTATTTGATTTCAATTTGAGCTGCCGTGAAGTTGTTTTCAGGTGACTGCAATCTTGGTATTGATGTTGTGTCTCTTACTTCAGGGGTGACAGCAACAATTATACCCATACCATGGTATGTTCCTCGCCCATCAAGCGTACGCAAGTTGTGATCAATATTGTCTGCAACGAACTGTCCAAACCTGCCTGCAGTGGATATGTTGGTGCCCCTGAAATTGGCAGCACACTTCGAAAACCTCAAAACTTCTGCGTAAGGCAGACAGAAGCCGTGGCTGTGTAAACTGTCCACAAGAAAGCGGGAACCAAAGTGCTGGTGCATTTGAACCGCCAATCCATACTGAATGGGTGCTACAATGGCCCTTTGGTCTGGTAAGTTGCACGATACTTTGTCCAATTGATGCAACTTCAAGATCACATGACTTGCCACTGAACGTCTCTTGCAGCAATATACGAAGGGACTGCGGAACGTACGCCACATTCTTTTCCAGCGACCGGAGTTCAGAAGGATCTGGATAGAAATCTCTACAAGTATCAATGTTCTTTATATCTGCTTTGATCAACCGTACCGCAGCCCTGACTATCTTTCTTTGTTCTGCTTCCTCATCATCAGTCTGTGGTGAGTCTTTGAATTGTTGCAAAATCTTTGCAGCACTTTCTTTGACAGTTACAACATCGCTGCGTCCATGCACGTTACTAATAACCAGTTCATCCCCAAAATATGAAATAAGTTTCTGTTTCATGTATTTTACACTATACGCTTCAACATCAGGGCACAACTGGGACATTCTATCAACGAGATCAACCACTGTAGTCTGTTCATCATCATTGCCACTGACTAGGTCCTCGATTGCGAGTAGAAATGCTTCCTCTCGTGAGGCATCTACTTTGCGACCCTTGCGAGGAGGTTCACTGTCTGCGGAATCACGATATTTGGAGGGGATCTGCCTATGTGTCTGGAAATTTGAGCTGCACTGCTTGTGATATATTGCGTCAGCTGCTGGAAGATCGCGTGCAAAGTTAATTCGGCCTCTAACAGTGTCAGCCCACTCATCAGCCCTGGCATCACATGCAGAAAGTATTGTCCTTTGAAAGTTGAAGTGTACTGGATACACTTCTTCTGAATCATGCTTTGTGTCCAAATAGATTTTTGTACCACAAAAAAAGCAGTTCTCTGTAAAACAAAAGTCTGGTGTCTGAGAACGAAGAGCAGGTTTTTCAGGACGTTTCTTCTGCTTCCCAGGAATTCTATTTGGCTTCGTATTGACATGCTTCTTTCGGCAATCAATGTGCACCGTTTGGCCCTCGGACACGGTAATTGATGGCGTTCCACGTTCAGTACTGGCCTTGTTGATAGTATCTGCTCCCTTCGCCCTCAGCTTGACTGTTTCTCCTTCGTCTAACGTGTTTGAGCAAATGCCGCAGGGATTATGCACCACCTCTTGTTCCATGGCTTCGGTAGATGTCGCACCAATCTGTTGAAACAAGAAACAAGATGATGGGATTAGTATAGGCCTAGGCAAAATGTAATAGACAATAATGTGCAGTAAAGGTAGGGCTTGACCTAGAACAAATTGCAATAGAAGGTTTTTTGGCTGTAAGGTTTTTTGGCTGTAAATTAACCACTTTCCAGGTGTCCAAAAGTTGGAGACTTTTTATATGTTCATCAGAGGGACCTAATAAACAAGTTAAAGCCAAAAAACGTTGTTTGTAATACATTTATAGGGTCTAGGAGCAACCAGAAAAAAGTTATCTGTAAATTGAAGCTTTGGACGGCGGCCATCTTGAATTTATGCAAATTAACCACTTTCCCGGTGTCCAAAAGTTGGAGACTTTTTATATGTTCATCAGAGGGACCTAATAAACAAGTTAAAGCCAAAAAACCTTCTATTGCAATTTGTTCTAAGTCCAGCCCTACTTTGACTGGTCTAAAGCGCCAGGTCATGCGGTTCCTAGGTATGATAGGCTATTATAGGCGCTTCATCCGGGGATACTCTACTGTCTTAGCACCGTTAACTGATCTACTGTCGAAGTCAGTGAAGTTCTGTTGGGCTGCGGAGTGTCAGAGGGCTTTCGACCTAGTCAAGCACCTGCTGTGTACACATCCGATTTTGAGGGCCCCAGACTTCTCCAGGAGTTTTCAGCTGGCGACTGATGCCAGCGGTGTGGGTGCCGGGGCAGTGTTACTGCAGACTGATTCCGAGGGCTTGGAACACCCAGTGAGCTTCTTTTCTCGCAAGTTTAATTCGGCACAAAGGAATTACTCGACTATAGAGAAGGAGCTTCTGGCTATCGTTTTGTCGCTCAAACATTTCGAAGTTTATGTTCCAGCCTACGGCCCGGTAGTGACGATTTATACGGACCATCATCCCTTGAAATTCCTAAATCAGTTTCACAATCGGAATATGCCGTTGACCAGGTGGTCCCTAATGCTCCAAGAGTATAATCTCAACATTCAGCATATTGCCGGGAGTGAGAACGTGATAGCAGATTGTCTATCAAGGGTTGATGATCCAAGATAGTCGTGCACGGTGTGTGGGTTGAGCAGGAGTAAAATTAGGCTATCATAACGCCGTCCAAAAAGATTATAAAACAATAAAATCAACGAGAAAACTCTTTCTTTTTTTTAGTTTTGTAAGTCTTTATTGTTGTAGCATGAGGCATGCGATATTGTGTTTTATGTATAATTCACACTTCAGTTGTTGTGCACCTTTTGCAATTAGTGGCAGCTAAGGATAGCAGGTCGGTTGGTTGCCTGTCAGATTTTGATAATGCTTCTAAGGTCGATTATCTAAAATCTTGGGGGGGCTGTGACGCACCCCAGTGCTGTGCAACGCAACCTGATTGTACTCCTTGGTACTCGACTGTACCGCCCGTGATCTGGCTACCGTCAGCCGCAATGTATATTGAGTGTGACAACTTATAACTATGTTCTTTGTATCTCTGCAAAGGTCTCGTCATGTGCTAACCAGTGGTGGGTTTTGTTTTAAGCCATGTCGAGACCTTCCATTTAATATGTAGTATCAATAGAGAAGTTGATAGATAAGACAATGGGAGTTCAGAGAGAGAGAGTGAGTTAGGCTTCAGAGCAAGAGGGTAGCAACGCGCCGCGCTGCCGGCCGGGTGGTTGCCAGACGTATGGACTGGTTGGCAGCCTTGCCCTTATAGCTAGGCACGATAGGGTTGGTAGTCCATTGTTGCCTGCCTGGGCTGGGCCCATGTTGTCGTACAGCACATTGCCTGGAGGCTGGCTGCGTGTTCTATGACCAGGTTGCCTAGAACCTTTGAGATTCTAACATCCCTTGCCCTCTCTCCCAACTTCTCACGGTTGCACTCTTTCTCTCTGACGACATTACTCTCATTTCATTCTTCTCTCTATTTAAATGCATAACCTTCCCTTGAGGTCCTAAAGGAGTTTCAGCACTCACCTCTCGTATTACTCTTAGGACAAGCATATATTTACATGCATTAGATTTAAGGGGTTAATGTGAACAGTGATCTTCTTGATGAGGATAGTTGGTGAACGTTCTACATGTTCACGAGTTATATGCCCTGCTCATCATCCCATTTGTGACTAGACTGGTGCCATGTGTAAGAGCCCGACCATGCCCAGGAGTTGTCTGTAGAGGGACGAGGACTTAGCCTTGATTTGCATACCGAGCCAGGAGCGAGTGTAGCAGCCGAGACTACAGCTCGCTCGTAGTGCCGGTATAGTAGAGTAACGTAATTTATCTGTCCTTGTGTTCTCTACAGTCTTCTCCTGGGTTCTCGTTTTCGGTGCTGGGACTCGTTGTTCCTGTGACTTGGCCTGCTAGCTAGAACACATGGGGATGATGAGTGGGATATATCTTTATTTTATTATGCATTGCAGCTCTCTTTAAGTATATATCTATAACACTTCACAATACACATTACTCACACACAAGACAACACTATTAATACTTTCATGTATCAATTAACTGCACTGTCGTTTTGCTGCTGTGTCTGGAGTTCTGTTGCGTAGGGCGCATACGGACTCGGAGGGGAGACAGAGTGAGAGAAGCGAAGTAGCCTATGCGGTAGTAGGCTACCGGCGCAGTACTGTTGCCTGCAACCTTTTAGTTATTCCAAGTATAGATTCATTATTTTAATAAGTGACTACTGTTTATGTTCCTCCCATGTGTATTATTAGGTATCTACTGGATCATGAACATCTTGTATGCTACATGCTAGTGCATGTTAGTAGGGGACAGTTAGTGTAGTGCACACGCTTTCAAGTAGGCGTGTACATTTGTCATTTAGCATTTCACTGTCATACCTTTAGCCTGCTTCTATTCTACATTATTAGAGGCTTAATATTAACGTAGTTTCTTGAGTATTGCATTTCTTTAGTAATAACGTAACCTATAAATGTCTGAGGGAGTTTAGCCTCATAGCCTACCCCTGTTGTACACTTTCGCCGAGTTAAGGTACCTCGTTACCGTAGACGATAACTCTGTAGGGCGTTGGTGCTTTTGTTGTCTGGAGCATATAGTATTTGGGACTGGAATCGAGCGTGTCGTTGTCACTTAAGCCATTTCTGTCCTACGATCAAGAATCCCGAATATGTATTGCCGATCCAGCCGTAACAATACACATATCTATCAATCTATCTATTGAATTTTGCACCAGGTGACATAGATGAAGTATGGTTAGTGTGGCATGCGTGACTAACTTATATTGGTCAGCCGGACGAGTTATTAATGACACATGACTAAATTATGTGTGTGTGTATGTCAATCTATCTATTTATGTATAAGTATCTATCTATCTATCTATCTATCTATCTATCTATCTATCTATGTATTTATCTATCTATCAATCACTTCATCTATCTATCTATTTGTTCATCCGATCACTCTATTTATCTATCTATATATCTATCTATTTTTCACTCTATCAATCTTTATCAATCCATCAATCAATATATCTATCTATCTATCTATCTATCTATCTATCAATCAATCTACCTATATATCTATCTATCTATATATCTATCTATCTACCCATTGACGTTTCCTCCCCAGTGTAAATAAACAAGACCATGGTGTGGACTGTGTGACTAACCTATAGTCGTCAGCTGGAAGAGTTATTGATGGCCATGACTAATTTGTGTGTGTGTGTATGTGTGTGTGTATATGTGTGTGTGTTGATGTGTGTGTGTGTACGTATGTAGGTAGCTGTTTACTGGTGTACATAATCTATCTACAGTCAGTTCATAAAAAGTTGCCACCTCCTGACACACCCTTTTGACTCACACTGTTAGCTGGGGGAAACATATATATACAAATAGAAAATATATCAATTGAAAGATAACTTGTCATAATAAACATAAATGCAGAAATATATACACACATTGTATGTATATATAATTATATATATATATATATATATATATATATATATATATATATATACAAAATACACATAAGTTGATATAAATTAACATAAATATTAAATATATATAGAATATCTGTAATCTCTCCCTTTGAAGCCATTCTAGCAAGGCGGTACACAGACACACAAAACAGCCATGATCCTAGGCTACTACCAACAGATGTAGAATAAATAGATTGCCTTTATATCCACAGATGTCCTTTATAGGGGCAACTTCTTTCCTTAGATCCAAAATATTCGGCATATCATCAGAGAGTACAGGCTTGGTAGAAACAAAACATACACCTACCTGTATTGTAAGGCTTCCATCCATTTGGAATTAAATACCTCTTTATTGCTAATATGTCACTGTTGCTGTTGAAATACTGAGTTGAACTAATGAAATGGCATAATTATAGTAAATTACCCATTCACACCTCGTACTAAATATGTGTATGTTGTTTCCAGTGAGAGCACATACAGTATATACACAATATGTGTATGTTGTTTCCAGTGAGAGCACATACAGTATATACACAATATATACGATTTGTTTTGGTGCATAAAGGGTGCTTAAGGGGAGATGGGTCGTTTTTCTGGCTCCCCTTCTTCCTCATGTTTAGCCCCCATTAGTTTTCAGATTTTAAGCCGTTCGGCCTATTAGCTTGTCGACATTTCGCCGCATTTCTTTGTCTATGTTAAGAGTTTTCGTGTTATTTAGGTGTATTTTGAGAGGAACCGGCCTTCGGCCTGGATATTTTCCTATCGAAAAATGTAAAACAAATTCTTGAAGGAGGGCCTGGGTAGGGTGGGGGTGGGGGGGTTAAGGGGAGACTGACCGTTTGTTTGGTCTATTAATTCATTTATTCATAATATATTTTTTTTTTAGTTTCCTCGCTAGACATCCATCAAGCTTAGAAAAACACCCCCTAGACCCCCCTTCAAGATAAATTTGTACATTTTTCGGTAGACAAATGTCCCGTCCGAAGGCCGGTTCCTCTTAAAATTGCAGGCTAGCTATCGCTCGCCAGGAAATAATCGACACCTAAATGGCACGAAAGGTCTTAAAATTGACAACGAAATGGGGCGAAAGGTGTTAAAATTGCCAAACTAATGAGCTGAACGTCTTAAAATCTCAAAACTAGTGGGGCTAAACATTAGGGAGAAGGGTGTCCAGAAAAACGGTCTGCCTCCCCTTAAGCTTGATTGAGGTATAGGGAGGAAACTAAAATACTAATTAAAAGATCCATACATGAGCAAATAAATACGCCCATCTACCCTTAAAGTTATCCCATACGCATCTTAACCCTTGGGCGCACGATGACTCTATGTGCGTCATTAGGGTATTTATCCCCTAAGCGCATGTTTAGCATCATTAAACTTAATAATATTCGCCAAAAATTAAGTTTTTGTCTGACGCGCGTCATATTTGGCATAGATATTAAGTATTAAGTCTAGTTCAATGGGTACAATTGGCAACCCCCTCAGTTTAACGGTTTACTCACGGCTGGCTGGAAAGAGAGCAGAGTACAGCTCAGTCTGTTTTTCGATACTTTCACGTTTATTCGTGTATCTCAGTAACTATTTGGTTTATAGTAATTCTGAAGTTACCAGTGGAATTCTCATTAAATTCCGCTTCCATGTATATATGCAAATCAAAAGTGATGTGGGCAAAATTTTGAGCTAGCGCGAGTTGGAGATAAGGTATTTCGATTTTTTGTTCACAATTCTTATTTCGGAGTGCCCCAATGTGGTTGTTTTGTATTTATTCTATGTTTGTATTTGCTTATCTTCAAGTTCAATCAATAACGAAGCCGATGGTACCTCATTTATCCAAATACAAGTTTTTTTTGGTGGATAAAAACGTCACAGAAACAAATTATCGCCGGGCACAAAACTGGCTCTGAGTGAGCTGAGATATAGGCCTACTTAGGGAGTGGGAACAAAACTTGATTGGAAACTATAGGTGCGCCAAAGGGTTAATACGTATCTGCTCATTCACTAACCCTCATGTCTTTCCTCAGCTCAATCATTGTCTCTGCTTTTCCTGTTTACAACTTCCTCTATCGTTTCTTAGATCTTATAATGTTCTCTCTATTATTGTGTTGTGCATCATCTAACCCGTTCATTACCAGGGACGTCCTTTAAATCGTATTCTGGCAACTATTAACGATGATATTCAGCTTACGACGGACCTCTAGCAATAATAAGACTCCAAACTATCTCAACCAAATCTGTCAACTACCACAGATCATTCCTAAGCTGCATAATATCGTCTAAGTATAGGAAGAAAATATAACACGTCGCTGGTACGCAAAGGGTTAGGGCAATGTTACACGATCATTTTATCAGGCAATTTTCTTAGTGCATAGCAAGTCATTTTTCTCAGCATATTCCATAATACTCTACATTGGTATCAGGTGCTAGACTGAAATTAAATAGGTTTGGTGGCTTAAGGGGTAATAGGCATGTATCTTTCCTCATATATATATATATTTGTTTATCAATGTTTTCTTCCTTAGACCTCCATCAAGCTTAAAAAATACACTCCCCAGACGTTCCTTCAAGATTAATTTGCAAATTTTTCGATAGAAAATTGTCCAGGACGAAGGCCGATTCCTCTTAAATTACAGGATCGTTGTCGCTCGCCAGGAAAATATCGACACCTAAATGGCACGAAAAGTCTTAATATTGAAAAAGAAATGGGACAAAAGATCTTAAAATCGCCAAACTAATGGGCCGACCGTCTTAAAATCTGAAAACTAATGGGCTAAACAAGAGGAAGAAGGGGGGACCAGAAAAAACGTCGTATCTCCCCTTAGTACGAATACAAGTTTAATTCTGAAGTAACCAGACGATAATTGCTAAAAAATATTGCCGGAAAAAAGTGTTCGTGTGACATTGCCTTAACCCTTTGAGTACCAGCGACGTGTGTTATGTTTTCTTCTAGTATAATTTGTATTTTTTATCTTTTATGGTTCTTCTGCATTTATCAACATTCTATTCAGTTTCCCTTTCTCTACTTGTTTCTCACTTTTCTACGTTGTCTATCATTTTCTCTAATTGTTTCTAACCCCTCTACGTTCTCAATAATTGCATCTACAGTCTCATTTTCTCTACTTGTTTCTCACCTTCTACTTTCTCTATAGTTTTCTCTATTTGTTTCTCACCTCACAACATTTTCTATAATTTTATCTTAAATTTATTTTTCTCGACTTGTTTACTTTACCACCTCTCTACTATCTCCATAATTTATTTTTCTCTACTTGTTTACCACCTCTCTACTTTCTCCATAATGTATTTTTCTCTACTTGTTTACCACCTCTCTACTATCTCCATAATTTATTGTTCTCTACTTGTTTACCACCTCTCTACTTTCTCCATAATTTATTTTTCTCTACTTGTTTACCACCTCTCTACTTTCTCCATAATTGTTTTTACTTGTTTCTCATCCCTCTATTTTCTCTATAATATTCTTTAGTCTCATTTATCTACTTGTTTCTCACCTCTCTGCTTTCTCTATGATTTTCTCTTCAGTTTCATGTTCTCTAATTGCTTCTCACACCTCTACTGTCTTTAAAATGTTCTCTATACTACAATGTCCTCTTTCTCAACGCTTTACTTTCTCTAAAACTTTCTCGACAATATATTTTTTACTCTTTCTCAGCTCTTTAATTTCTCTATAATTATCTCTACATTTTCTTTACTGTTTATTTCACATCTCTTTACGTTCTTTTATATGTTATCATATTCCCTACTTCTTCCTATATCATGTCTATGTTATCATATTCCCTACTTCTTCCTATATCATGTCTATGTTATCATATTCCCTACTTCTTCCTATATCATGTCTATGTTATCATATTCCCTACTTCTTCCTATATCATGTCTATGTTATCATATTCCCTACTTCTTCCTATATCATGTCTATGTTATCATATTCCCTACTCCTTCCTATATCATGTCTATGTTATCATATTCCCTACTTCTTCCTATATCATGTCTATGTTATCATATTCCCTACTTCTTCCTATATCATGTCTATGTTATCATATTCCCTACTTCTTCCTATATCATGTCTATGTTATCATATTCCCTACTTCTTCCTATATCATGTCTATGTTATCATATTCCCTACTTCTTCCTATATCATGTCTATGTTATCATATTCCCTACTTCTTCCTATATCATGTCTATGTTATCATATTCCCTACTTCTTCCTATATCATGTCTATGTTATCATATTCCCTACTTCTTCCTATATCATGTCTATGTTATCATATTCCCTACTTCTTCCTATATCATGTCTATGTTATCATATTCCCTACTTCTTCCTATATCATGTCTATGTTATCATATTCCCTACTTCTTCCTATATCATGTCTATGTTATCATATTCCCTACTTCTTCCTATATCATGTCTATGTTATCATATTCCCTACTTCTTCCTATATCATGTCTATGTTATCATATTCCCTACTTCTTCCTATATCATGTCTATGTTATCATATTCCCTACTTCTTCCTATATCATGTCTATGTTATCATATTCCCTACTTCTTCCTATATCATGTCTATGTTATCATATTCCCTACTTCTTCCTATATCATGTCTATGTTATCATATTCCCTACTTCTTCCTATATCATGTCTATGTTATCATATTCCCTACTTCTTCCTATATCATGTCTATGTTATCATATTCCCTACTTCTTCCTATATCATGTCTATGTTATCATATTCCCTACTTCTTCCTATATTATGTCTATGTTATCATATTCCCTACTTCTTCCTATATTATGTCTATGTTATCATATTCCCTACTTCTTCCTATATTATGTCTATGTTATCATATTCCCTACTTCTTCCTATATTATGTCTATGTTATCATATTCCCTACTTCTTCCTATATTATGTCTATGTTATCATATTCCCTACTTCTTCCTATATTATGTCTATGTTTCCAATTAGCTCTTACGTTCTCAAGTATTTGTATTCTATTTTCGTGTGTATACGTTTCCAATATCACTCACTCTCCCTCTCTCTCTTTCTTAAGTGCTATTGTTTTTCGATACTATTCTTTTCTTCCACTTCCTCTCATTTGGAGCTTTACTATTATCACAACAATTGAGCCCTGGCCACCTCGTTTGAATAGGTAGGTCTGTGTGGTAAGTGTATCTATGTCTATCTTTGTAAATCTCCCTCTCTCTCTCTCTATCTATCCTTTTCACTCTTAATTTCACTCACTCTGTCTCTCTCTCACTCACTAACTCCCCCCCCCCCTCCCCACAAACACACTCTCTCTCTCTCTCTCTCTCTCTCGATAATTCCCCCGTTTTATCTGCTGATGAATCGAACCAGGTTTTTCCATTCCCCCTTGAGTTATTAACGTCCTGGAAAAATGTTCGCGAATATATTTCTCTCTCTCTCTCTCCCTATCTATCTCTCTCTCTGAGCTCTCTTTTTGCCATTCGTTCCTTTCACTTTCCATTACTATCTGGTTTGCTATCTATTAAAATTAAGTCCTGACCACCTCGCTGGGATCGTAAGATCTGTGTGGACAATATATTTACGTAAATATATGTATAATTCTCTTAATTTGTTTCTCTCTCACACGAACACACACACACATACACACACACACACACACACACACACACACACACACTCTCTCTCTCTCTTCTGTTTTATCCTTGTCTTCCAATTTCCCTTACCTGGGGTTTTGCTGTTTCAACTAAAACTAAGTCCTGACCTGAAAGCTGGTATCATACGAGAGCTTTTATAATCAACATTCGATGATCAAAAATGTTCTGGCAACATTTCTGGATTTTTGGTTTTCACTGGTATTGGAAACTAGACTGTTGATTGATGAATTTAGGTGACCGAAATATTCTAAATATCGACCTCATAAGCTGCCAGACCAGTGTTAAGGATAAATGTTAGGTGAAAAAGCGCTCGTGTGATATACCGGCTTTAGTCCTGGTTTGGATTGTAAGGTCCGTGTGGTGTATGTAAATCTATCACTCCGTTATATACAATTACAGTTACACTATAACCGCATCAGAGGAGGATGCATCCCCTGAGCGCTGCTGGCACAGACATGCTAAGCAGAATAAAATAATAAAATGATACATAAATGAGCAAATAATAACAAGTGGAGCTGCAGGAACTAAAATCAACCTGATCAATCCCCAACATAAGTACTTGGAGCAGCTTAGCAAAGAATATGAAGAGGAGTAACCTAGAACCGTTCGAGAGTGGTTAACCCCTTGAAGCTCTGACGCGTTTTAGCAGTTTATTTTGGCTATCATTAAACGATTTTATGCAGCTTATGAAGGATCTGTGAGTATTAAAAGGGTAAATACTATCTTGATCAACCTTTTGAAGGGCGGGTGCCCAACCCCAAAAAGGGTTGAAATAGGGGAGCTATCCCCCCGCCAAAGGCGGCTTTCTAGGGCCTTTCCTAGCTGATGCTGAGAGGATTGGGTCCTAGACATGTGGTGATGGGCTGGTCTATCAGAGTGAGAACTGAGCGATCTCTGCCATACCCATAGCTTACTCTGACTGTTCCTTTTACTTATATATTTTCTAGATCTCAAGTGACGGCATCTCTTGCGTGGATTGACCTCCTAATCTACCAAGATTGGAAGCCAAAGCGTCACATCTTTCCTTTGCCCCTCAACTTTCTCTTCATAATTGCTGAGGGGCACAGGGCCCTGGGTGGGGCTTTGGTTTCCCGGGCGTTTCCGCACCCTCCTCAGCTCCCCGCCATGGAGTGGCTTCGGTCGCCCAGGCTTTGTTGTGGTCGGCGGGGGGGGGATGGGGGGGGGGGGGGGGGTGTTCTGTGGGGGCGCTCGGTTATGGCCTTGGCCTTGCTCAGGGGCTTGGGGCTGTTCGGCCAGGCAGCTTGGGGAAAAGCAACAACAACAACAACAACAACCTTTTGACTTCCGTATACCGTTACAAATCTGATTAAAATCGTCTAATAGTAGCTAGAAAACAGAACAGAAACGCGTATTGGAGCTTGAAGGGGTTAGCACGTACAGAACCGGTGACGACATTTGGTTTGGATTTCAGGTGCGTTAAGACGTTTTTATGAAGCTTAGGAAAGTTATATGGTAGCTAAGAGGATTAATTGAGATAGTCTGCAGCCTTTTAATGGGTATACGTCCTTCTTAAGCTGAATATAATCGTATAATAGTTGCCACAATATGATTACAAGGACGTCACCGGTACAGTATGGGTTGAAAGGCTCCTCCAAAATGAATCAGGCCTAGGACCTGGAAGAACGACCCACCCTACAGAGAAGACGCCTTCTTGAGAGAGCCAGCAGCGTGAAGCGGGTATCACAAGAGTACCTTTTCCCTCAACACTGATCTGGCAGCTTATGGGGTCAACCTTTAACATATTTTGGTTACTTATATTCATCTACCATCAGTCTAGTTTCCGATACCAGTGCAAAATATTCCAGAAATGTTGCCAGAAAAATGTTGATTATCGAATGTTGACTATAAAAGGTCTCGTGTGATTCCGGCTTGAGGATGAGATAGCCAGAGGAGCGACCTAGGAGATGGCCCCTCATCCCTGACCCCCCCTGTTCTCAATTCCCTTCATTACCCCTTCGTTAACCCCTTCTGTACCATCGACATCCTTTTTAGTATATTCTGGCGACTATACTAATACATTTTGTTCAGTTTAGGAAGGATCTATAGCAATAATATGGCTTCGAACTACCTCAATCAACCCTATTAACTACCCACAGATACTTCTTAAACAGCACAACATCATCTGCTTCGAACTACCTCAATCAACCCTATTAACTACCACAGATACTTCTTAAACAGCACACCATCATCTGCTTCGAACTACCTCAATCAACCCTATTAACTACCACAGATACTTCTTAAACAGCACAACATCATCTGCTTCGAACTACCTCAATCAACCCTATTAACTACCACAGATACTTCTTAAATAGCACACCATCATCTGCTTCGAACTACCTCAATCAACCATATTAACTACCACAGATACTTCTTAAACAGCACACCATCATCTGCTTCGAACCACCTCAATCAACCCTATTAACTACCACAGATACTTCTTAAACAGCACACCATCATCTGCTTCGAACTACCTCAATCAACCCTATTAACTACCACAGATACTTCTTAAACAGCACACCATCATCTGCTTCGAACTACCTCAATCAACCCTATTAACTACCACAGATACTTCTTAAACAGCACACCATCATCTGCTTCGAACTACCTCAATCAACCCTATTAACTACCACAGATACTTCTTAAACAGCACACCATCATCTGCTTCGAACTACCTCAATCAACCCTATTAACTACCACAGATACTTCTTAAACAGCACACCATCATCTGCTTCGAACTACCTCAATCAACCCTATTAATTACCACAGATACTTCTTAAACAGCACACCATCATCTGCTTCGAACTACCTCAATCAACCCTATTAACTACCACAGATACTTCTTAAACAGCACAACATCATCTGCTTCGAACTACCTCAATCAACCCTATTAACTACCACAGATCCTTCTTAAACAGCACAACATCATCTGCTTCGAACTACCTCAATCAACCCTATTAACTACTACAGATACTTCTTAAACAGCACAACATCATCTGCTTCGAACTACCTCAATCAACCCTATTAACTACCACAGATCCTTCTTAAACAGCACAACATCATCTGCTTCGAACTACCTCAATCAACCCTATTAACTACCACAGATACTTCTTAAACAGCACAACATCATCTGCTTCGAACTACCTCAATCAACCCTATTAACTACCACAGATCCTTCTTAAACAGCACAACATCATCTGCTTCGAACTACCTCAATCAACCCTATTAACTACCACAGATACTTCTTAAACAGCACACCATCATCTGCTTCGAACTACCTCAATCAACCCTATTAACTACCACAGATACTTCTTAAACAGCACAACATCATCTGCTTCGAACTACCTCAATCAACCCTATTAACTACCACAGATCCTTCTTAAACAGCACAACATCATCTGCTTCGAACTACCTCAATCAACCCTATTAACTACCACAGATACTTCTTAAACAGCACACCATCATCTGCTTCGAACTACCTCAATCAACCCTATTAACTACCACAGATACTTCTTAAACAGCACACCATCATCTGCTTCGAACTACCTCAATCAACCCTATTAACTACCACAGATACTTCTTAAACAGCACACCATCATCTGCTTCGAACTACCTCAATCAACCCTATTAACTACCACAGATACTTCTTAAACAGCACACCATCATCTGCTTCGAACTACCTCAATCAACCCTATTAACTACCACAGATACTTCTTAAACAGCACACCATCATCTGCTTCGAACTACCTCAATCAACCCTATTAATTACCACAGATACTTCTTAAACAGCACACCATCATCTGCTTCGAACTACCTCAATCAACCCTATTAACTACCACAGATACTTCTTAAACAGCACACCATCATCTGCTTCGAACTACCTCAATCAACCCTATTAACTACCACAGATACTTCTTAAACAGCACACCATCATCTGCTTCGAACTACCTCAATCAACCCTATTAATTACCACAGATACTTCTTAAACAGCACACCATCATCTGCTTCGAACTACCTCAATCAACCCTATTAACTACCACAGATACTTCTAAAACAGCACAACATCATCTAAATATAGCTAGAATATGATGAAACATACGTCGCTGGTACAGGAAGGGTTAAGGGGAGGAAGTTGGTTTTTCGAGTCCTTCTCCTCCCTCATGTTTAGCCCTATTAGTTATGAGATTTCAAGACATTCGCCCCATTAGTTTGGCGATATTCAGACCTTTTGCCCCATTTATTTGCAAATATTAAGACCTTTCGTGCCATATAGGGGTCGAATGTTTTCCTGGCGAGCGATAGCGAGCCTGTATATGAAGAGGAATCGGCCTTTGGCCGGGAATTTTGTTTACCGAAAAATGTACAAATTAATATTGAAGGGGGTTTTGTGGGTTTTTTTTAAGCTTGAAAGAGGTTTAGACAGCAAACTATACCCCTTCCTTAAACCATTGAGCCGAACCAGTAACTTATGCTGCACAATACGGTCTGAGCTCCCTTAACAGATCCTCGAACATCGTCACGGCAGACCGAGACCCTCCCATCATATCCCCAGATACCTTGGAATAACTCACTGCCTCACTGCAATTCACCACTTCCGAGTTTCAGGCTATAAGGAAGTTGGAGTTGTAGACATCAATATTTAGCAGAATAACCATGCTATAATACGGTTTTAGTAATGTTATAAATACATAAAACCAAATTCAACATACTATTTATCCATCACAAACCTACATAATTGCTGTATTTGTGTTTAATATCGATGTTTACAGGCTCCAACTTCCTTATAGAACGAAACTCGCGAGTGGTCAATTCACCATTTCCGAGTTTCAGGCAATAAGGAAGTTCGGCTTGTAAACATCGATATTAAACACGAATACAGTAATTATGTAGGTTTCTGATGGATAAAGAGTATGTTGAATTTGGTTGTATGTACTAATAAATGTACTAAACCCGTATTATAGCTGGTTATTCTGCTAAATATCGATGTCTACAGCTCCAACTTCCTTTATAGAATTAAACTCACTTGCGAGTTTCAGGCAATAAGGAAGTTGAAGTTTATTATACCGAATTTTTTGGAGAATTGCTAACTAAAATATGATTGTATTTGCAAATATAAATACATAAAACCAATTTATCATACTTTCCATCCATCCGAAACCTACATTATTATTGCATTTCTGTGTTACGTCGATATGTACAGCTCCAACTTCCTTATAGCCTGAAACTCGCAAGTGGCCAATTCCCTGCTAAGTTCGTAAAAGTTGTAATTACCCCCATAGAAAGTTGGGCAGATACCGTCACAGTATTCGCCCAACAGACTCCCATATCTTGGAAGAATAGACTCGCCCAGGTCAACAACAAAAGGACAAGCAGGAAGAAAAAAAAAAAAAAAGGAGAAGCTGCCGCCTAGACAATAGAAAACACCAGGCCAGGACCACCGCGTGTACAGTCGCCCTAATAAGTGATGTCGCGGCACCACGTCTATTTTCATCAATAATTGGTATCAGTAATATCTATGTGAAAAGGAACAACTTGAGATGGTTCGGCCATATGGAACGTATGGAAAGCGAGAGAATGACTAAGAGGGTGTACGAGAGCGAGGTGGAGGGACAGAGGGGGAGAGGTAGACCGAATATGAGGTGGAAGGATGGAGTGAGGAACTACATGAACGAAGGCGGTGCTGGTTGGGGGGAGGGGCGTCGACTGACTGGGGACAGAGGTGCATGGGGGCGGTTCGTTCGTGGCCACCCCTTAGGGGATCACGGCGTCAGGCAATAGATAGATAGATAGAATATCTAAACACGATTTTTTCAATTCGAGTGAGATATACAAACATGTTCCTACACTTCCCCACCTTTTACAACATCTGGAAGACATTAATATAGCACAGAGCACAGAGCGAGCCAAACGTAATGACAACTGAGCCATGATTTATTAGCGCCACCGTACCACTAGGCGAGGTTAAGGGGAGATGGGCCGTTTGTCTGGTCCCCTTTCTCCTTAGTGTTTAGCCCCATTAGTTTTGAGATTTTAAGACGTTCGGCCCATTAGTTTGGCAATTCTAACACCTTTAACTCCATTTCATTTTCAATTTTAAGACCTATCGTGCCATTTAGATGTCATTTTTTCCTGGCGAGCGATAGCGAGCCTGTAATTATAAGAGGAACCTGGGACATTTTTCTACCGAAAAATGTACATATTTATCCTGAAAGGGGGTCCAGGGGGTGCTTTTTAAAGTTTGATGGAGGTCTAGCTAGGAAACTAACAGATAAAGTAATTAAAACAATATATAAATAAACTGATAGACCCAAAACAAGCACTAACCCCTTAACCCCTTCAGATCCATGACGTCATTTTACCTTTGATGCTGGCTAAAATTAAATGATGATATGCAGTTTAAGAAGGACCTGAGTTATTAAGAGGGTTTATTGAGATGGCATTTACCCATTTGAATGGTATAGGTAGATTACAAACTCAAGAAAATCGTCTAATGGTAACCAACATATGATGAAAATTACGTGGTGGTGGTGAAGGGGTTAAAAGGAGTTACTATAGTCTATTCACTGTATGTAGGCGAGTAATAATAACCTCTACCCTCTGTAACTCAAAAACGACTAGAGTAATCGGACTAATATTTCTACCATTTGGGAAGAGTCCGCCAGGGAATAGATTTGGAAATTTACAGCCAATTTGCTCTAGCCCTTTTTGAGTTGCAGGGTATAGTTCATGATTTCTCGCCTACTTACAGTAAATAGACAATAGGAACTGCCACGGTCGCCCAACTCCTCGTGAATATATTGTATTTATTCTGTATATGATTGCCGATTGTATAATGCTTGTATATTCTGTGTACGTCTTTTGTTCGATATGCTGTATTCTGCGTTCCTGTATTTGTATTTCTCTCTCCCCATGACCCCACTCTGTGTTCTTGCCCTAATAGTACTACTGCCTTTTGTCTCCCTCATCCATATATAAAAAAAATATATAATAATATAGGAACTTCTACTAGTGCTAGTAGTAACAGTAGCAGTAGTAGTAGTAGTAGTAGTAGTAGTAGTAGTAGTAGTAGAAGTAGTAGTAGTAGTAGTATAGTAACAAGTTAGAATTTCAACAAAAATAAATCAGAACGGCAAAAGAAACTAGTGTTCATAATATACAAAATAAACTAATACTTGAATACAACATTGAAAGGAATTGTTGTCATGGTCTGTAACTAAAACGGAAACAATGTACAAGCCGCTGGACAGAAAGAAACTGATATAAAACTGGACACACATTAAACAAAGCTGAACCATTTGTTTGTTCTGTAAACTAAATAAAATAGCAAGTATATAAACAGAACACAGACTGAATTTTTATTGTCTCCCGAGGCCAACAGTATATATATATATATATATATATATATATATATATATATATATATATATATATATATATATAAAAGGTGTTATGGGTTATGAGGTAATCAATCAATTATGACGCGTTTTGACAGTTTATTCTGGCGTTCATTAGTCGACTATATACTGTACTGTTAAAAAACAATGTCTAGGAATCAAAGAGGTAAATACAACTCTCAATTAACACTTTACCTCCCACACGTTCTTCTTAAGCTGAATAAAATCGTCTAATGATAACCACAAAACTGTCAAAACGCGTCATGATTCTCAAAGGGTTAATTTAGAATGTACTTATATTAACCCTATCTGGGGTGACGCAGGTCCATTAGCTTGGAGATTATAAATCGTTGCACCTCAAGTGTTCGGCGATTATAAGAAAAGTTACCCCAATCAGGTGTTATAATATTGTGGGCGATCGATAGCGAGTCTGTATTTTTCAGAGGACACAGTTGAAGGGGCGTGGGAGGCAGTTTTAATTTTGTATTGTTTTGTTTTATTTATTATTATTATATTTTTTTTAGCTTGAATGGGGTCTGGGTAGGCGTTTTTTTGTTTAGGTGGTCAACTAAAAAAACAATGGTCGAAAATAGCAATATAACAAATGCACTAAAGCCCCTCATTAATGAATACATAGCAACCTACAAAACGTCGCATCAGATAGTATTAAAACTGATTTATTATGAGAAGCCTTCATGTTTTTTCTTGTATATTTGTTATAATATATTTACAAATTATATACAGCATGTTCTTTAGTCCTATTTCCAGAAAATGTTATCAAATGAAAAATGACGCGTTTTGAATATCATTAGAGGAATGTATTCAGTTTACGAAGAATTTGTGGGAAGTAGAACATTTATTGAAAGTTATTACCCTCTGATTCCTAGAAATTCTTCCTAAGTTTTTATCTTTGTATGTGCATGAGGGAGACATAAACCTGCCTGTAACAAGTGTCCCCTCAAGGTTGAAAGAGGGATAGAGAACCAAAATCAAGGTATATTAGAGGTAATTTTGGTGTGTTGGAAAGAAGTGTGGTGTGCTAGCTAAGGGGAGACTGACCGTTTGTTTGGTCTATTAATTCATGTATTTATATATATTTTTAGTTTCCTCCCTAGACCTCCATCAAGCTTAGAAAAACACACCCCTAGAACCCCCTTCAAGATAAATTTGTACATTTTTCGGTAGAAAAATGTCCCGGCCGAAGGCCGGTTCCTCTTAAAATTGCAGGCTCGCTATCGCTCGCCAGGAAATAATCGACACCTAAATGGCACGAAAGGTCTTAAAATTGACAACGGGGCAAAAGGTGTTAAAATCACCAAACTAATGGGCCGAACATCTTATAATCTCAAAACTAGTGGGGCTAAACATTAGGGAGAAGGGGGTCCAGAAAAACGGTCTGCCTCCCCTTAAGTGTAGTGAAATGAATAGGAGGAGGTGTTTGCGAGAGTGAGATTAATTGCTCTCTGTGTAGGGGAGGCACAAATAATACACAGTGGGGGAAGCCAGGCAAATGAAACAGGAGTGGCATGAAATTGGTAAATAATAACGAGAATATAGTGTATAAATGCGTCCTCAATCATGGATATGTTCAAATACGTTCAATGTGAAATGATCATATTAATCTTGCATTCAGACTTTCTCAGGAATGGAAGGGTTATTTTGTCTATTATCAGCCATTCTCAGGACGGAATGGTCTAGCTTCTCTTATTTTCAGACATTCTTGTTAACAAAATCATCCTCAGCAGCAGGAAAAAGGCCTATCCCAAACGTTTGCACTCTAACCGGTCAAATGTTAGCTTGTTCCATCCCACTCCAGCAAACTTTCGGCTCTTATCCCTAGCTTGGTTGTCTGTCTACCCCTTCCTCTTGCTCCATCTCTAGGTTCCCATTCTGTTGCTCTAGTTGTCCATCTGTTATCATATCTTCTAATTATACAAGCTGTCCAAGGCCATGTCCTCTTTTGTATATATGTATAGCAATGAGAGTATCATCTACTTTTGTTTATTCTTTTATCCAAGAGGCACTCTTCTTGTTCCTCCAAGTTATGCCTAACATTATTCCCCCCCATTTCTTTTTGGGCACGCTTAAGTTTACGTTTACGTTGAAATTTATGATCCATAAATTAGTACAGGAAGGACACCTTGGATGTATAATTTCCTTTTTAATAAGAACATAAGAACATAAGAAAATGGGAGTCTGCAGAAAGCCGATTGGCCTAAGCAAGGCAGATCCCTGTCCCACACAACCCCAATTACAAAGCCCAATTATAGGCTCAACACTCTAATACCCTGAGGATCATCTTACCAAACCGGTTAGAGATTAACGCAGGATTACGGGGGTCTGCAGAGCGCTGATGGGCCCAACCCGGCTGATCCCCCTTCACACCCAACCCTTCTCGTCCATATGCTTATCCAATTTTTTCTTAAAGCTCCCTATCGTTCTTGATCCCACTATATCAATTGGTAGCCTATTCCACCCATCTACAACTCTGTTACCAAACCAATATTTGCCTATATCTTTTCTGAAACGAAATTTATCTAATTTGAAACCATTGGTACGAGTTCTTTCGCTATCACTGAGCTTTAGTACATTTGTCATGTCCCCTTTGTTAATCCCACTAACCCACTTGAACACCTCTATCATATCCCCTCTAACTCTGCGTCTCTCCAACGAATGTAAACCTAATTTCTTCAACCTTTCTTCATACGGAAAATTTCTAATATTATGGATCATTTTTGTCATTCTACGCTGAATTCTCTCCAATGAATCTGTGTCCATTCTGTAATAAGGACACCAAAATTGGACAGCATAATCCATATGGGGTCTCACTAATGACAAGTAAAGTTTTAAGATAACATCAGCAGTTCTGTTACTCACACTCCTAGAGATGAACCCGAGAATCCTGTTTGCCTTATTACGAACGCTTATACACTGTTTTCTAGGCTTCAAATCATTGCTAACAAACACACCTAGATCTTTCTCGCAGTCTGAATTTTCTAATTCTAAATTAGCTAGTTTATATTTAACATTTGTTTGCATCTTCCCTATCTTTAATACCTTGCATTTGTCAATGTTAAACTTCATCTGCCAATTTACTGACCATTCATGTAAGGTATCTAGATCCCTTTGGAGGCACTCTATATCGCTATCTGAATCAATTGATCTCCCCATTTTAGTATCGTCTGCGAATTTACTTATCCTACTAGTTATACCTAAATCTAGGTCATTTATGTATATAAGAAACAACAGGGGACCTAATACCGATCCCTGGGGGACACCACTTTTGACTGCTCCCCACTCTGACTGGGTACCATTTATGCTGACTCTCTGTTTCCTACCAATTAGCCATGACCTAATACACCTAATAATGAAAGTGGTAGCTTTCTTTCTAGTATAGTTCTGTTTAGCAAATGCATTCCATTCTATGCCTATCCTTCGCTTGATTTATCTAGAGTATTCTAGTATTCTAGCGAAGCATGGACGTTGGTTGAGAGACTCAGACCAAGAGTGAGAGCAGTGGAAATGAATTACTTAAGGAGTGCGTGCGGAGTTACATGGAGGGATAGACAGACTAATGAGGAAGTAAGAAGGAGGTGTGGTGTGGAGGTAGATGTGCTGGAAAGTGTGAAAAGGAACAACTTGAGATGGTTCGGCCATATGGAACGTATGGAAAGCGAGAGAATGACTAAGAGGGTGTATGAGAGCGAGGTGGAGGGACAGAGGGGGAGAGGTAGACCGAATATGAGGTGGAAGGATGGAGTGAGGAAGTACATGAACGAAGGTGGTGCTGGTTGGGGGGAGGGGCGTCGACTGACTGGGGACAGAGGTGCATGGGGGCGGTTCGTTCGTGGCCACCCCTTCGGGGATCACGGCGTCAGGCAATAGATAGATAGATTCTAGGTTTGCCTTTACAACCTGCTGTAGGTGTATGTAGCTTTCAACTGCTTCTATCACCTCACCTTCTATCTGTATTTTGTTGTGGTTACACAAGATGATTAAACATAATCATGGTTTTACTTTCTATATATGTTCAGCCCTACTTCAAGTTTGTTTTAAGAACATAAGAACATAAGAAAATGGGAGTCTGCAGAAAGCCGATTGGCCTAAGCAAGGCAGATCCCTGTCCCACACAACCCCAATTTCAAAGCTCAATTATAGGCTCAACATTCTAATACCCTGAGGATCATCTTACCAAAACGGTTAGAGATTAACGCAGGATTACGGGGGTCTGCAGAGCGCTGATTGGCCCAACCCGGCTGATCCCCCTTCACACCCAACCCTTCTCGTCCATATGCTTATCCAATTTTATCTTAAAGCTCCCTACCGTTTTTAATCCCACTATAGAACTTGGTAGTCCATTCCACCCATCTACAACTCTGTTACCAAACCAATATTTGCTTATATCTTTTCTGAAACGAAATTTATCTAATTTGAAACCATTGGTACGAGTTCTTTCGCTATCACTGAGCTTTAGTACATTTGTCATGAACCCTTTGTTAATCCCATTAACCCACTTGAACACCTCTATCATATCCCCTCTAACTCTGCGTCTCTCTAACGAATGTAAGCCTAATTTCTTCAACCTTTCTTTATACGGAAGATTTCTAATATTATGGATCATTTTTGTCATTCTACGTTGTACTCTCTCCAATGAATCTGTGTCCATTCTGTAATAAGGACACCAAAATTGAACAGCATAATCAATATGGGGTCTCACTAATGACAAGTAAAGTTTTAAGAAAACATCAGCAGTTCTGTTACTCACACTCCTAGAGATGAACCCGAGAATCCTGTTTGCCTGGTTTCGAACGCTTACACTGTTGTCTAGGCTTCAAATCATTGCTAACAAACACACCTAGATCTTTCTCACAATTCGAGTTTTCTAATTCCATATTAGCTAGTTTATATTTAACATTTGTATGTATCTTCCCTATCTTTAATACCTTGCATTTGTCAATGTTAAACTTCATCTGCCAATTTGCTGACCATTCGTGTAAGGTATCTAGATCCCTTTGGAGGCACTCTCTATCTCTATCTGAATCAATAATATTGTTCTCCCCATTTTGGTATCGTCTGCAAATTTACTTATCCTACTAGTTATACCTAAATCAAGGTCATTTATGTATATAACAAACAACAGAGGACCTAATACAGATCCCTGGGGGACACCACTTTTCACTGCTCCCCATTCTGACTTAGTACCATTTATGCTGACTCTCTGCTTCCTACCAATTAGCCATGACCTAATCCATCCCAACAATGCCCCACCTATTCCATGCGCCTCAACCTTTCTCATCAATCTCTCATGGGGGACTCTGTCGAAAGCTTTATTACTGAAATCTAAATATATTATATCATATGAATTGTCATTATCTACTGCTTCATATACCTCTGAGAAAAAACTAAGCAAATTAGTAAGGCAAGAACGTCCCTGAGTGAATCCATGCTGAGAAGAATTTATTAAATTAAATGTATCTAAGTGGTTTCTAATTGTACTAGCAATAATTGACTCTAGTAGCTTTCCTATGATTGATGTAAGACAATGGGACGGTAATTGGATGCTATTGATTTGTCACCTTTTTTGAAGATCGGAACTACGTTTGCAAGCTTCCAAGCTTCTGGAACTATACCTGTCTCCAATGACTTGTTAAATAAAAATGTTAATGGGTAACTTAACTCATCCCTACATTCTTTTAATACTCTAGCATATACCTCATCAGGACCAGGCGATTTATGAGGTTTCAGTCTGTCAATTTCCTTAAGCACATCATTTCTACTTATAGTAACCGTACTTAACCTATTTTCTATACTATCGCTATATACCTTACGGACTTCTGGAAACTGTGCCAAATTTTCATTAGTGAAAACTAATGCTGCCAAACTATATTCGGAAAATTAAAATCCCCATAATACACACATTGCTAAACCTTGATGCCATTTTAATTTCCTCCCATAATGACGTTCCGTCATTTCTACTCATATTTGGCGGTCTATACATAACTCCAATAACTAAGGTCTCACTACCTTCGTTAACCTCTACCCAAACACTTTCATTATCGTTATTTAGTCTAATACCTGATTTAATACAGCTTTTTAATGTACTCCTGACAAACACTGCTATACCGCCACCCCTCTTACTTGTTCGGTCATATTTAAAGAAACTATATCCTGGTATATCAAATTCTGCAAAAAAATGCCTGGTTTCTGTATTAATCCACGTTTCAGGTAGCGCTATAATGTCTATATTTTCTTTGCTAACAAGGGCTCTAAGTTCGTTCATTTTGTTACATAGACTCCTACAGTTTGTGTAATATACTCTCAATTTACTTCTTTTCTTTATACTTAATTTACCTTTATTTCTAACGACATTTCCATCTTCCGTTGCACCATCACTACTATCATTTGCAATATAGTCATCATTTTTAGCATGAGACTGAATATCCTTATCGCTTTCGCCTGACGCTAAAATTGTTCCATTTAACCTCTCATTTACACTCTCAATATTTCTGTTCAAAACCCCACAACCACCCTATCTAAAGAACTAGCTAATGTAGAAACCCCTAACCGTGAAAGATGAACCCCATCCCTTGCGTACATCCCATCTCTCCCATAGAAACTATCCCAGTTATCAATGAATGGTATTGCTTTTTCTTTGCAATATTTCTCCAAACGGAAATTGACACCAATCGCCCTGGATGTCCATTCCTTGGGAACTCCTCTTCTGGGTAGGATACAATGTACTACAGGGATCCCTCCCTTCATCCTAACCTTATCTAACACATCCCGATACTGCTGCAGCAGTTCCTCACTTCTACCCTTACCAACATCGTTACTCCCGGCACTGAGACAGATAATGGGGTTATCTCCACTATCTTCCAAGATGTGGTCCATCTTCTCTAAAACCCTCCCAACTCCATGGCCAGGCAGACACACAACCTTCCTAAGTTTAGTGCGGGTAGCCCTAACTAAATGTCTTACCATGGAGTCGCCCACAATCGACACAGTCTTACCTTCTCGGGACACAGACTTACCTTTCCCTCGGGAGGATCCAGCAGCTGCAGTTGGAGAACCCCCGGTGGTGGCAGAAGCTCCCTTGGTGGTGGTGGTGGTGGTAGGTAGCACAGCGTCAGCGGTTGGAGCTGAGTCGGCGGCAGGCACTTCGGCTAACCCTCCCTTATCCTGACTATCTTTTCCCTCACATTCGTCTCGTCTTCGTCTTCTATAAAATCTTGCATCACGTGTTGCAAGACTTTCCCTAAATTGCTGGAAAGAACTAACTATAACATCAGGGAATCGGATGTTGCTTACATATTCTATATAAACATTTATCTCCTTATTATTACCATTCAAGATTCTTATATGTGTCTTCCAGACACGCGGTGAACAGTACTTTGGTGAAATTGTAACGCCCGCCCTAGGGCGTCTTACGCTCTTATTGATTGGTATTTTTGCATACTTTCCTTGTGGAGCATTTGTTGTTGCTGTCCCATCACTATGTATTGTAACTATATCTTACAGAACCTTCCCATAATTATCTTCTACTCCTTGTTTTAGCATCAATCTCATTACAGCAACATTTTACGACATAGTCAAATACCGTTTCGTAATCTATAAATGCATACACAAGGATTTGTTGAACTCATCTGTTTTCTCAATTACTTGGTAAACAACTTGCATACGATTTGATGTCGAGTACCCACATCTTAGCAACTTGCATGTTCTCTTGGCTGTTATGAATTTAGTGTTCTACCTATCCGGTTGGGTACGAATTTTTGGGAACAGTATATACACAAGAGAAAGCAAACCAATTGGCCGATAGTTTTTCATGTCTTTAGCATTTTCTTTTCTTTTTGTGAATGAAAAAAATGGTGGCCTTTTTCCAGGTTTAGGAACTTTTCAAAATTGCAGAAATTTTGTGTAAAGTTTGGCTAGTTAAGCAAGACGTGCAAAATCGCCTGCAGCAAGGGACTATACCCGATAGTCTGTGCAGTCCTATTTAAACTTACTAAATTAAGCCTGCATCTTTGATTCCTGAATTATGTCTTTCGGCCTGTCCTCACTGCTGAATAGGTTAGTATAAATGTCTTCAGCTACCTTCATTTTTTTTTTTTTTTTTTTTTTTTTTTTTTTTTTTTTCTATATTCCAACTTACTTCCTCTCGGGCATAGGCTGAGAGCCTTAACATTCACCGCTTTACAATGAACAGTGAAGCCCGTGAGGTCTTGTTCCAGTCTAGGGAGTGAGACATGTGAAGCACGTAGAGTACAACGAGCACCTGCCATCTTGCCTTCACATGAGGCACGGTGCTCACTCATGGCCCGAAACGACCCCATCTCTGAAGCCACCTCGTTCCTGTGCTTCACTGTCTCACCCACTACACTCGGACTCTCACACTTACACACACACAACGCCACCTGTTGAGCAGATAACTCATTACTTCATCTCTGTTGTTAGGTCCTCACTGCAGTATAAAATCTTCAGCTACCTTCATTACTTCATCTCTGCTGTTAGTTACTTCACCATTTGTCCTCACTGCTGAATAGGTTAGTATAAATGTCTTCAGCTACCTTCATTACTTCACCATTTGTCCTCACTGCTGAATAGGTTAGTATAAATGTCTTCAGCTACCTTCATTACTTCATCTCTGCTGTTAGTTACTTCACCATTTGTCCTCACTGCTGAATAGGTTAGTATAAATGTCTTCAGCTACCTTCATTACTTCACCATTTGTCCTCACTGCTGAATAGGTTAGTATAAATGTCTTCAGCTACCTTCATTACTTCATCTCTGTTGTTAGTTACTTCACCATTTGTCCTCACTGCTGAATAGGTTAGTATAAATGTCTTCAGCTGCCTTCATTACTTCATCTCTGTTGTTAGTTACTTCACCATAAAATGTTGTCCTCACTGCTGTATAGGTTAGTATAAATGTCTTCAGCTACCTTCATTACTTCATCTCTGTTGTTAGTTACTTCACCATATGAGTTACTTAGGCCGATTATGTGAATTTGTCCCTGTACCAAGCTTGCTGTATCATAGAATCAGCCTTCGGCCTGGACACATTTCTATTGAAATATGTAAACATTTATCTGTAATGGGATCATGGTGGGCATGATTTAGTTTGATAAGTCTGGGAGAGCGTATTTGTTAGCCTAGGAGACAAACTAAAATGTATTGATCGAAAATGGCGAAAGCAACAAAATCCCCAATAATGAATGATTATAATAACCCCCAAGACGTCGGATCAGATAGCATTAAGCACATTTTTGTTCAGACCTTTTCGGTACGGGAAGGCCTTATATTGTCTTTTCCTGGCTGGTTGAGGACGAATGGTGTTGTTTTTGTGATTTCCAAACAAAGTCGTGTACAGAAAAATCTTATATATTTATCTATTATATTTTTCTAACATATTAATCACAAACACATTTTCTTTACATACTTGTTCGGTACGGGAAGGCCTTATCTATTTTCTTTCGAGACAGGTTGAGGACGAATGGTGTTGTTTTTGTTATTCCCAGAGAAAATCGTGAATGGAATAATCTTGTATTTCTATTTATTATATTTTCAAACACATTAACCCTGTTTGGTCCGAGGGGGGTCTTTTTGGATTTCCCCTGTTTAGCTCCATTTGTTTAGATATTGTAAGACTTTTTACCCATTAGTTTGGCGATAATAAAACTTTTCACGTAAATCGGGTGTCAATTTTATTCTGGATGAGTAATAGCGAGCCTGTAACACACACATGAACAAAAATATATATATATATATATATATAAATACAAAAATATAAAATAAAATAAAATCGTCCGAAACGTTTTTCTATCGAAAAATGTACACATTTAGCTTGAAAGGGGTCTGGGTGGACAATTTTAGTTTGAAGGAAGTGTGTGAAGGCTTTTCTTTCAGATTTGTTCAGCACGGGAAGGCCTTATATATTTTCTTTCCAGACAGGCTAAGGACAAATGGTGTTGTTTTTGTTATTCCCAGACAAGTCGTGTACAGAATAATCCTGTTAACCCGCCACCTTGCCCTCAGGCCCTCAGATTTGGTTACCCAGCTTTTTCTCTTCCTCATCACTCCAGGCTTCAGTTTTTTATTAGTATTTATATACCGTATATGTTTTGCCTTTTTTTCTCTCTCTATAGTTTTTCTAAGAGTTTTTCTTTCTTTTTTTCTTATTGTTTGCATTTGTTTATCTTTAATTTTTTATTTTAGGGGTTTTTCTTTGTTTTGTTTTCTTATTTTTGGCATTTTTTTTTAATCTATCATTTGATTTTTTTAGGGTTTTTTCTTTGTTCTGTATCTTACTTTTTGCATGTTTTTTTATCTTTCATTTGAGTGTTTTAGGTTTTTTTCTTTGTTCGTTTTTCATATTTGTTTTGCATTTTTTGTATCTTTCATTGGAGTTTTTAGGGTTTTTTCTTTGCTCGTTTTCTTATTTTTTCTTTTTGTTTCCCCTTCAGCAGCAAAGTGGTGGGTAGAGAGTGTTATACTGTATATATATTCCTCCGCCTTTCACATCCCACGCCTTCCAATCACTCATCGGTTATAAAGATAATTCTTTTAAAATTTATGTTTTATGCATCACTATCACAAGATCACAACCTACAGTACTTCAAGCGCCGTTGGGTTTAAAGGGTATATGTGTTTGTATAGGTGGTAAGGGGATTCCATGTATATACCGGTAGTGATAGTGGAGTCATTGTGTGCTGAAAATCATTCATATATATATATACCTGTATATATATATAGATAGATATATATATATATGTTGACTCGTTGAGTATATATCACAAATACACGTGAGCCACTAAATGTTTCTAATCTCTCAGTGGGGTTAGAACCGCCGACCGTCAGGACGATAGCCGACGCTATCACCACTGCCGTGGTGTAGTTGATTAAAGCGTCGGCTATCGTTCTGACGGTCGGCGGTTCGAACCCCACTGAGAGATTAGAAATATATATATATATATATATTTTTTTTTTTCTATGTGATTGAGGGAGGCAAAAGGCATAACTGCCTATAGCGAGTGCCTCCCCCATAGTTGAAAGAGTGACAGGGCCAAAATCAAGGGACGTTCGAGCCAAATGCCTGGACACACGGACTTTGAAGCAATTTAAGTCATAGGAAGAGGGAAAGACTGATTCTGGGAGAGAGTTCCAGAGCTCAGATGTTGAGTAGAAGAAAGTTTGAGAGTAACGTTTCACTCTTGGGTTGGAGAGTTGCACAGAGTAGGGGTGGGATTGAGTTGCAAGACGGGTACCACGTGCCCTACGTAAAGGAGGTGGTATGCACTGGGATAGCTCTGAGGAACACTGATATTATAGTAGCGATAGAATAGCGAGAGAGATGCAACATTGCGGCGGAGAGAGAGATATTGCAGAGAGTTGGTGAGTGGACGGGAGTTAATAATACGAAAGGCCTTCCTTTCAACTTTGTCTAGGAGAGCGGTGTGAGAGGAACCTCCCCACACATGTGAACAATACTCAATACAAGGGCGCACTATGCCCCTGTACAGAGCAAGAAGCTGTGCAGGGGAAAAGAACCCCCTAAGGCGGTTGAGCACACCCAGCTTCTGGGAGGCTGCCTTAGCAAGACTGGTAATATGGTCCTTCCAAATGAGAGCAGAAGAAAAAGAGACACCAAGAATATTGAGAGAAGATGAAGGGTTGATTTTTGTATTGTTGAAGAATAAGGGATAGTCCGCTGGGAGATCCTGACGGGTAGATAGATGGAGAAATATATATATATATATATATGTTATATTATTATTGTTATTATTATCATTATTATTATTACACTGCATAGCTAGATAGATATATATAGAATACTCTTTCTGGTCCGGCCAGAGTTCAAATATAATTAAAATTGAAATTCTTTATTAGGCCATAATCAGATTACACAATAATTACCGTTGGAAATATATAGTTTTTCTGTCCGAGCCTTATTAAGAGTATTACCGTGTTCCAAGTCTCATTTTATAATAACATCATTGGAGTGCTCCGTCGACTACCAAAGTGAAACTTAAGGGGAGATTTCCACTTGAGGGATTTTTTTCTTTACCCCTTTCTCCCTCATGTTTAGCCCCATTGCTTTTGAAATTTTAAGACGTTCGCCCCATTAGTTTGGCGATTTTAAGAACTTTCACCCCATTTATGTCACTTTTAAGACCTCTCGTCCCATTTAGGTATCAATTTTTTCCTGGCGAGCGATAGCGAGCCTGTAATTTAAGAGGAACCGGCCTTCGGCCGGGACATTTTTCTACCGAAAAATGTACACATTTTTCTTGAAAGGGGGTCATGGGGGTGTAATTTCAAGCTTGATGGAAGTCTAGGAAACACACTAAAAGCCTTCCCTTAAGGGGGAGCTAGTTGATTCTTCTCTCTCATGTTTAGTCCCATTAGCTTTGAGATTCTAAGACGCTCGTTCCATTAGTTTGGTGATTTCACAACTTTTCGCCCCATTTTCTTATAGATATACAGACCGTTTGTGCCATTTAAATGTTAAATTTTTCTTGGCGAGCGATAGCAATCTTGCAATTTCAGGAGGAACCAGCCTTTGGCCGAGACATTTATATACCGACTAATGTACAGATTGATCTTGTAAGGGGGTCTAGGGGGTTATATTTTAAGCGTGATTGAGGTTTAGCGAGGAAACCAAAAATAAATAAATACATAACATAAATAAATATGTAACTATATAGACCAAACAATAACCACTAGTCCCTTATGGACATTTGTATAATTACATAAACATAATACATACCGCATATATTATTGCATCAGTAAAATGACTTATAGCTAATAATGTACTATTAGAAGGGAAACAAAGTATACAGCCATACATATTATACACACGCATACACATATACTGTACATACATATACACCACACATAATTATACACATACATATACACATACACATACACATATACATTTACTGTACATACATATACACACCTATACATATACACCACACATAATTATACAACATACATACATACACATACATATATTATACACAATTATACACATACATACTTATACATGTAAGTACACACACACATCTCCAAATATACACAAGTATACACATGTACACATAAATATACATACAGTACACACACAAAAGTATGATAATATAAACACAAGGTTAAGGGGAGGCAGACCGTTTGTTTGTTCTATTTATTAATTTATTCATATATTTTTTTAATTTCTACCCTAGACCTCCATCAACATTAGAAAAACACCCCCAAGACCCCCCCCCCCCCCTTTAAGATAAATTTTACATTTTTCGGTAGAAAAATGTCCCGGCCGAAGGCCAGTACCTTTTAAAATTGCAGGCTCGCTATCGCTCGCCAGGAAATAATCGACACCTAAATGGCACGAAAGGTCTTAAAATTGACAACGAAATGGGGCAAAAGGTGGTAAAATCGCCACACTAATGGGCCGAACGTCTTATAATCTCAAAACTAGTGGGGCTAAACATGAGGGAGAAGGGGGTCCAGAAAAACGCTCTGCCTCCCCTTAACATACACAACACACACCTACAAGCTATAGTTGTAAATATAACTGTGAAGCTAAACTCACACACACACACACACACACACACACACACACACACACACACACAATCACAAACATCCACGAAGATAAAGTTAAGGGGAGGCAGACCGTTTTTCTGGACCCCCTATTCCCTAATGTTTTAGCCCCACTAGTTTTGAGATTAAGAGACGTTCGGCCCATTAGTTTGGCGATTTTAACACCTTTCGCCCCATTTCGTTGTAAATGTTAAGAGCTTTCGTGCCCTTTAGGTGTCGATTTTTTCCTGGCGAGCGATAGTGTGCCTGCAATTTTAAGAGGAATCGGCCTTCGGCCGGGACATTTTTCTACCGAAAAAATTACAAATTTATCTTGAAGGGGGGTCTAGGGTGTGTTCTTCTAAGCTTGATGGAGGTCTAGGGAGGAAACTAAAAAAATATATGAATAAATGAATTAATAGACCAAACAAAAGGCCAGTCTCCCCTTAAAGGTTACAATGTCGGTGTTGGCGTCTCAGTTTCTATAGCCACATCATATCAATACACTTTTTTTAAGAACCACTACCCTTTTCAGAATCTGCAAATATCCATCACCCATGTGTAGACCAACATTCCAAAGTATACATACGGCATATATTTTAATGATGATGATGATGATGGCAATAGGAAAAGTAGGAGATTAGAGAGTTTTGGATATATTTTACCTGAAGGCAATCCATTAAAATATATTCTGACTGGGGCATGTAAGATATATATATATATATATATATATATATATATATATATATATATATATATATGTATATATACAGTATATATATATATATATATATATATATATATATATATATATATATATATATATATATATATATATATATATATATATATATATATATATATATATATATATAGATATATATATATATATATATATATATATATATATATATATATATATATATATATATATATATATACAAGACAAGCCTTTTCAACATCCTGTTATAGTATACTGTATGTGTATAAAGTGGCTACCCTTGACAGCTCTGCCTACAGGTATGCTCTCTCTCTCTCTCTCTCTCTCCTTCCACTGTCCTTTATTCTCGGGTTAGCTATCTCTACTAGAATTAAGTCCTGACCACCTCGCTGGGATCGTAAGGTCTGTGTGGTCAGTGTATCTATGTAAATCTGTGTAAAACAATATCTCTCCCAAGAACTATTTTTGTGCCTTCTGCTTTGATATCCTTGCCTTCCACTTTGTAGCAAATTCTAATTTAGCATTAAGTCCGGACTACCTAGTAGGGACCGCAAGGTCTGTGTAGTCTGTGTATATATGTAACTCTCTCTCTCCAGACATATACATACCAATATAATATATTTTTTTTTTCTCCACACATTTCCTGGATACGCTCTAGGCTAATATTTCATAGCAGGAGATATATATGCATTCTCTCTCTCTCTCTCTCTCTGGGCTCTCTCTCTCTCTCTCTCTCTCTCTCTCTCTCTCTCTCTCTCTCTCTCGTGGAAATGAATGTTTATATATATATTCATTTATTTCCCCTCTTTCTCTCCCCCCCTCCATCTCCCTCCCCCTCTCTCTCTCTCTCGCTCTCTCTCTCTCTCTCTCATCAAAGACACACACTCACACACATTATTCCCAGTCTCTTGCTTGCTTATACCGCACTTAAACACACACCCACTCTACCATCAAATACACTCACAGCTCACACTATAAGGACGAGATGAAGGAGAAGAAGGGGCAGGGTGGAGGAGGAGTAGGAATAGGAGGAGGGGGAGGAGGAGTAGGAATAGGAGGAGGGGGAGGAGGAAACTGGAGGAGGAAGGATTGAGGGGTAGAAGAATGGAAGGAGGAGGAGGAGGAGGAGAGGAGGAGGATGAATATGAAGAAGCTTATGTGAAGGGAAGAAGAGATGATGATGATGATGGTAATGATGATGACAATGATGATGGTGATGATGATGAGGATGAAGGGATGATGGTGACGGTAATGCTGCACATGATAATGGTGATGATGATGATGACGATGAGAATTATAATAATGATGATAATGATGGTGATGATGATGATAATGGTGATTATGTTAACGAAAGGTATACATATGGTGATAATGATAATGATGGTAGTGATAATGATGATAATGATAACCCACAGATATTGTCATCACACCCACAAACTAAGCTATTAACATAACTCACATTTCATATTCATGAGCAATTCAAACTTCATATTAATAACCTCTTTGATATCCCACACAACCGCACCTTATGTACACTCTAACACATAAATCCTGGCCCATTATGAACCTTTGAACAGCAAAACGAACCTCTGATATATATATATATATATATATATATATATATATATATATATATATACTGTATATATATAAAAGGCACTTTCTGTCTATTTGTTCATTAACTACTCCCTCAGTTTTCAAGATGGAGAGCCCATACTTGGCATGCATACTAAAGGGGTGCCAAAATGGGTTTTAAGCTGGGGGGGGGGGGAGCCCCACCCACCTCCTGTTTTCTAGATGGAGAGCCCATACTTGACATGCATACTAAGGGGGTTCCAGAACAGGTTTTAAGCGATTTTTACCTGGGCCGCGCCGAATACCTCAGCTAGAATATATATATATATATATATATATATATATATATATATATATATATATATATATATATATATTTTAGGTAAAGAATGAATAAGATGATTCCTTTCGATTTGGGATAGCTTTGAAAAAATATAGCCACGATGTATGTCTTAGAGTGTACAGTACTCAGCGTATGTCTTAGAGTATACAGTACTCAGCGTATGTCTTAGAGTGTACAGTACTCAGCGTATGTCTTAGAGTGTACAGTACTCAGCGTATGTCTTAGAGTGTACAGTACTCAGCGTATGTCTTAGAGTGTACAGTACTCAGCGTATGTCTTAGAGTGTACAGTACTCAGCGTATGTCTTAGAGTGTACAGTACTCAGCGTATGTCTTAGAGTGAACAGTACTCAGCGTATGTCTTAGAGTGTACAGTACTCAGCGTATGTCTTAGAGTGTACAGTACTCAGCGTATGTCTTAGAGTGTACAGTACTCAGCGTATGTCTTAGAGTGTACAGTACTCAGCGTATGTCTTAGAGTGTACAGTACTCAGCGTATGTCTTAGAGTGTACAGTACTCAGCGTATGTCTTAGAGTGTACAGTACTCAGCGTATGTCTTAGAGTGTACAGTACTCAGCGTATGTCTTAGAGTGTACAGTACTCAGCGTATGTCTTAGAGTGTACAGTACTCAGCGTATGTCTTAGAGTGTACAGTACTCAGCGTATGTCTTAGAGTGTACAGTACTCAGCGTATGTCTTAGAGTGTACAGTACTCAGCGTATGCAGTATATCATTACACCAATTTCAATCTTTGAACCTATTAAGCCAAGTTTTGAAACACATGGGCTATAATTAATAAAGCCTTTTTATTTTGCGTTCAATAATTATTCAAATGGGTACATTGACATTTATACTCTTCACTGTACATTCTTCACACACTTCTACCCACTCAGCTAAATTTGTGTATTTTTCGATATTACTCGCGCTGAGAAAATCGACACCTAAATAGGGTGAAACTTCTTATCGAAAAATTAATGAGGAGGATTCCTCCTGCCCTTGTAAATTAATGAGGAGGATTCCTCCTGCCCTTGTAAATTAATGAGGAGGATTCCTCCTGCCCTTGTAAATTAATGTAAATTAATGAGGAGGATTCCTCCTGCCCTTGTAAATTAATGAGGAGGATTCCTCCTGCCCTTGTAAAGTTCACCTACTAGACGAGACAGAGTAAGGGGCGAGGCAATGCGAAAGTGGTTCCGAACCTTAAGAATTGGAACTTTCAATGTTGTTTCTGTTCGAGCTCTGTCTTGAGTCGGCCACCCCCAGTTACGGGTATGTGCCTGAGTATATACATACAATATACTCATACATCACTCATAATCTCAAGCACACGCTCGCACACTATAATAACTAACACACTAACAGAAACTCACAATCGTAATGCCATGATGTCTTAAGCTTCACTCAAACCCACACTCTCATGCTTACCACATCTCCCCCTCAAAATCCCATACATCTTCCCTACCTTACACTTACAATATTACTCAACGCTCAAAATCATACCTTGCATTAATATTTACATTATACAATTAAGGGGATATGGGTCGATTTTCTAGACCCCTTTCTTCCTCGTGTTTAGCCCCATTAGTTTGGAAAATTTAAGACGTTCGGCCCATTAGTTTGGCGATTTTAACCTAACACCTTTAGCTCCATTTAGTTGGTAATTTTATGACCTATCGTGCTTTCGGTGTCGATCTTTTCCTGGCGAGCGATAGCGAGCCTGTATTTATAAAAGGAACTGGCATTACATTTTTCTACCAAAAACATTCACAAATTTATCTTGAAGGATTATCTAGGTATTCTAGGGGGTGTTTTTCTAAGTTTTTCTAAGGGAGGTCTTACAAGGAAACTAAAAAATATATGAATACATAAATTAATAGACCAAAAAAAACAGCCACTAGCCCCTTAAAGTAATTCCTCATAGTTTCACATCTGACCAATTGAACCCCATTAAACCGTACACTCACCTTTACACATTTACAATCATCAAACCACACACATACACTCACACTCACAAACCTCGCATTCACAATCAACCCCACACACTCACAATCAGACCACACACTTTCAGTCTTCCAGGGTCCTTCACACAAGCTAGGTCAGTGTGGTCAATGTTGTTATAAATAAATAACACAGTTTCTGAGGCAAGAAACAATATACACTCACTTACTCATGCACATACCTCTCACTCATACCTATATCTCACTCTCATATTTATATATCACACTAGTACATATATCTCTCACTCATATATATACTGTATCTTACACTATACCCTGTTTCTTTTCAACTGGCGGTAAAATGCATAGTTCCGGCATCAAGATTTCTCAGTTATTGTGAAGGTTTTGTAGTGAAGTATGGGGCTAATTATATAAACTTGGTCTAAATATGAAGCAGAGACAGAGTAGCTTCATATTTCTCAGTTATTGTGAAGGTTTTGTAGTAAAATATGGGGCTAATTATATAAACTTGGTCTAAATATGAAGCAGAGACAGAGTAGCTTCATATTTCTCAGTTATTGTGAAGGTTTTGTAGTGAAGTATGGGGCTAATTATATAAACTTGGTCTAAATATGAAGCAGAGACAGAGTAGCTTCATATTCTTCCATTAAGCATCGATAAATTAGCTGCTAAGGGTTTCAATTTACCATCAGATGAAATTAAACTGACTATAGTACTTGTTTCACACTCGTACTTTTATTTTAACACTCACATTTATATTTTATAGTACAGTACTCATAATGATACCACACACTGATCATTTTGCCTCACACTAACATTCATACCTCACATACTGTATATACAGTAAGTACACATAACTCTTACAATCGTACTCGAAACACATAACCTCACACTGACACTCATAGACTGACACACTGGCAGCCTCACACTCACAGAAGCATTTAGTATAAGCATGCATCCCTTTCACTTTTTGGTAAATGTTTTCATTTATTTATTAATTTTCTAGTTTCCTCCTTAGACCTCCATCAAACTGAAAAAACATCTATTAGATCCCCCTAGTAGATTAATTTGTACATTTTCCGGTAGAAAAGTGTTCCGGCCGGTTCTTCCGAAATTACAGGCTCACTATCGTTCGCCGGGGGAAAAATCGACACCTAAATAGCACGAAAAGTCTTAATATTTACAAATAAAATGTGCGAAAGGTCTTAAAATCGATAAAACAATGGGCAAACATAATACAATCTAAAAACTAATGGGGCTAAACATGAGGGAGAAGGGGTCTGGAAAAACAACCCATCTCCCCCGAGATGATACCCCGTACCCCGTACCCCGCACGATACCCCGTGCTACCACCAGACGCTGCAGACGCTCTGTCAACGCTCTCACGATATCGATCATAATTTGAGTATTAACTACTCATCCTCTTCATTCTTGTGCATGAAAGGTGGTTAAGAGCACGTTTAACCATCCTGTAGCTTAGTAAGTAACACTGCACGATATTTCGCTGTGTATTGACTGATAAACTTTGTGTTTATCACAAGACTCCTGCTCGGACAGGGCGCCACTAGCGCCATCTATTGTTTTGTTTTGCTTTGTAAACAAACGCTCTCTTATTACTATTTTATATAAAATCGTAGCCCCTAATTTTACCCATTACCTACTGTAGTAAGTATCTATTTAACTGCCTTGTATGTAAGTAAAGCTTTGCATATTAATTTGCTAATAAACAATATTGTTTACTAACAAACCTGCCTACAGAGACTAACGCCGACGCCATTTTGTAAACAAACCTTTTTGGGGGATTATACATATTAAATTCCAGCAAATTTTGTACCAAATTTAAGTGCATTCATTTATCTTTTCCCCCTAGATATATTCTTGACTTTTTCTCCTCAGAGTGATTTTACTTTAAGCTAAGGGTGGTATTTGTACAAACTAACCTAGCCTAACCCAACCTGCCAAGCTTTTAACCTAACATAACCCAAACCTAGCCTAGCCTATAGCCAGCCAATCTGTTTTATTATTAACTCTTGTAGATATTGTATTTAGTATCCTACTGTAGCTATATATATCTGTAATTTTAGTTGTTGCTTGCACGATCTTGTAATAACCTTTGACTGATACACTTTTTTATCTAAAAAGAGTAGGCTACTGCTTTACTAGGCTACAGTGACACCAGGGCCATCTGTTGACACAGTATATTAACCCCTTGTGTGCAGTCACACTTTATTTTTATATAATCTCTATTTGGTGAATTGTATATTTAGTTACATATTCTGTTATACATATATTTGTTTAAGGTTAGGTTATCACACCTGGTAGCCTATTTCTGCGAATTTCAATTTTATTATATTTTGTTAGGCTATTCAACGCTGGTAGCCTATTATTGCGTATTTCAATTTTTAAAAAAACTTTTGGTTAGGCTATCGCCCCTGGAAGCCTAATTCTGCGTATCTCAACATTTTTGTTTTCGGTTAGGCTATCACCCCTGATAACCTATTTCTGCGTATTTCAGCATATTTGTTTTCGGTTGAAGTGATTGAAGTGTTTTTAAAGTGAGTGAAGTGTTTTAAAGTGAGTGAATTGTTTTTTAAGTGAGTGAAGTGATCTGAAGAAAGTGACTGTCACCATGCCTCGCGCTTGTGCGAACTGCGCCGGTAGGTTTGGTGAGTCCATGTTTGCTACTATCGATCTTCAAGTCTGCCGGCTCTGCCAGCAACGAATTTTACAGTGAAATTAGATGAAGCCTACAACAAGATCAACGTCCTCACCATGAAGCTGGAATCACTCCAAGAGTTTGTAACACTCAACGTTGGAGTGCCACAAACTTCAATTGTCACCGCAACTCCAGCAGCCACCAACGCCCCAACGTCAACTGCCAACAATTCAACGCCTACAGTAGCCACTTCAGCTGATGTTTCCGATACTCAAGACACAAATAGTGACTCTCTTCCCCCTCAAGACAACTTCCGTGTCGTGAGGAACAACGTTTGCCCCAAGACCAGGAAACACATACCGATTACTGAGTGTCAAAACCGTTTCCAGATACTCGCAGACTCAGATGACGAAGAGGAAATAGAAGAAGTCCGGCTCGTGGGAGACTCGATGATACGTGGTCAGCTCACAGAGTTTTGCGCCAGGGCACCTAAGACCAGGAAGCGTTTTTGTATCCCTGGTGGTGGTGTGGATGACGTAGTTGCAGCAGTTGACGAAGTATCAAAGCTGGCCCCTGCTAATACAATGTACGTCATCCACGTTGGATCCAACAATGTACAGCGAACCCGGTCGGAAGATTTGCTTTTAAAGTACCAGCAGCTGATCAAGTCGTTTAAGGAGAAGTCATCAAGGATCATCGTCTCAGGAATCGTCCCCCGGCTTGGTGTAGAGAGCCGATTTTACAACATAGCCACCAGCACAAATCGTTGTCTAGCAAACCTCTGCAGGAAGGAGAACGTGGGATTCGTCGACACCTGGGACAATTTCTACTACGATGACTATTTGTTTTCGGACGATGGAGTTCATCTGAACCAGGTGGGAGCAGCACGTTTTGGGCGTCTCCTCAACGATGCGGTGAAGGATTTTCGGAGAAGAAATCGACTCAGCACAGGACAACCAGGAAGGAGGACCGAAGACAGCGAGGACGGCAATCTACAAAGGAATTAAATACTAATCCGTCAAGAACCGCGAATTTGGATAAAGCTCCACCAACACGACCCAAATTCAAAACCGTCAGGGATAACGACCGAGGACCTAGGACAGCCATGAATGTAAATGTAGATCCGACCAGAACCAAAAATTCGATGAAAGAACGTTCTGCGAGTTCTAAAACCGCAACTTTAAAGGTTTTCTATGCAAACGCTCGTAGCATACGCAATAAATTTTCAGATTTAGAGGAACTAGTGTTTACAGAAAATTATGATGTGATTGGCATAACAGAATCTTGGCTCAATACACAAGATAGAGACTTTTTAGCAGAGTATTCGCTTCCCGGTTATGTAATGTTTGAGAACAGCCGAATAAATAAAAATGGAGGTGGCGTTTTATTTTATATCAAAGAAAGTCTTAACCCGACCCTCGTGTCAAAACCTCAAATTGTGAACGTCGACACATCTTTTGTGCTAATAAAGAATAATAAAGGTACAAAAATAATACTTGCGTTAATATACAGACCTCCAGCTCAATCAGTGCAAACTGACCGAGAAATTTACGAACAAATTGCAGATGTAAGTAACTCACAAGATACCGTAATTTTTGGCGACTTTAATTTACCTGTGACCAAGTGGGGCGATACTCTTACTTCACACTCCGGACATGACTTGTATACGAACTTGCAAGAGAGTTCGCTTTATCAATTTGTTCGAACGCCGACCCGTGGTAATAACGTTCTTGACATTGTACTTGCAACAAAAGAAGAATTGATAGAGAATTTGAATGTTGGTGATGAATTCAGTAACAGCGACCATCGTACGATAACTTTCACTTTAAAGTTTACTAGTAACGAACCAAATAGTAGCATCGAAAAAGTCCCTAATTTCAAGAAAGCAAACTTCCATAAACTTAGAGCTATGTTTAAAGAAACTGACTGGAGCTTTTTAATTAACAATAACGACATAAATACATCTTGGAAGTTATTCGAAACCACTTACCTAAAAGCAGTGCAAGACTGCATACCATCGAAAATACGGCGTCCAGGCCATAATAATAAGCCCAAATGGTGGAATAAAGATATTTCAAACTGCCTGCTTGCTAAAAAATTTGCTAATGATAGATTAAAATCCTCACAAAATGACGAAGAACGGGTGAAATTTGTAGAGCTACGACGCAAAGCCAAAAAGTTAATTAAGCAAAGTAAAAAGACCTTAGAGTTACATATTGCGAATCAAAGTAAAACAAACCCGAAAGAATTCTATAGTTATATCAGAAAGAAAAGAGTAGTTACTTCAACTGTTGGACCGTTAGTCGATGAAAAAGGAGAATACACCAAAGACGAAGTACAAATGAGTAATGCCCTCAATACCTTCTTTGCATCAGTTTTTACAACAGAAGACCTCAGTGATATCCCTACACCATCGCCGATTCAGATTGATAATTCAGATGTTCTAAGCAATATCACCGTTACAGAGAGAGAAGTATTGAATTGTTTAGATAAACTCAAGGTAAATAAAACGCCAGGACCTGATACAATCTCGCCTAGAGTTCTAAAGGAAGCTAAGAATGAGCTCTCCAAACCACTGACATTACTATTCAATAAATCCTTGCAGTCTGGAACTATGCCTGATCAGTGGAAGCTAGCCAACGTAACACCGATATTCAAAAAAGGCAGCAAATCCCTACCCAGTAACTATCGTCCAATTAGCTTAACCTCAGTTGTATGTAAAATGCTAGAAACGGTCATACGAGACAGACTCGTAAATCACTTAGAGGAAAATAACATACTTAAAGATACTCAACACGGCTTTCGTAAAAAACGTTCCTGTTTAACAAACCTCTTAGACTTCTTCCACGATATCCTCAACCTCTACGATGAGAGTAAAGCTGTAGATATTATATACCTTGATTTTCAAAAGGCCTTTGACAAAGTTCCCCACAAACGTTTACTGCTAAAACTAAAAGCGCATGGAATACAAGACGGTGTGTTGAAATGGATAGAAAATTGGCTCAGCAACAGAAAGCAAAGGGTAGTCATAAACGGTAAGGCATCTAAATGGACCAATGTAAGTAGCGGGGTACCCCAGGGATCGGTACTAGGACCAATTCTCTTTCTAATTTACATCAACGACATAGATGAGGGTCTCACCTGCACAATCTCAAAATTTGCTGACGATACAAAAATTGCAAATAGCGTACTCTCAAAAGAACAAGTTGACGATATGCAACACAATCTAGATAAATTGTCATGTTGGGCCCAAATTTGGCAAATGAGTTTCAATGCGGATAAATGTAAAGTACTACATGTCCGATACCTAAATGAGAAAGCAAACTATTCGATGAATGGCACTCAGCTTAAGAATGTAAACAGAGAAACTGATCTGGGAGTAACAATATCGAGTAACCTAAAACCGAGTCAACAATGTTCAGAAGTTGTTAAGAAGGCAAACAAAATAATTGGCTTTATAGGCAGGTCATTTGAGCATAAATCCAAAGAAGTTATCCTAACCCTTTACAATTCCTTAGTCCGCCCTCTTCTGGAATACTGCGTTCAATCCTGGTGCCCTTATTACCAAAAATATATAAACAAGCTAGAACGAGTTCAACGTAGAGTTACCAAAATGATACCTAGCCTAAAGAACAAACCATACGAAGAGCGTCTTAGAAAATTAAATCTATTTCCTTTAACCCAGCGCAGATTAAGAGGTGACTTAATTCAAGTGTTCAAAATCATCAAAGGCATCGACAATATGAACTGTAGTAAGTACTTCACTATCGACCAATCTAATTACACGCGGGGAAACGGTTGCAAAATTATTGGTAAATCTTTTAACTCGCACGAATCTAAGAATTTCTTCTTCAATCGAGTTGTCAACTTGTGGAATGGGCTTCCCCGAGACGTTATAGACTGCAGCACCGTTGATTCATTTAAATTCCGCCTAGACAAATATCTCGCATCAAACCCGCGACTGACTGCGTTTGTAAATTAATAACTTTATCCTCCCCTCAGTTACTAACCCATATGTCCCCTACTAACTTCCTAGTCCTGCCACGTTAGTGGCAGGGCAGTAGTTCCCTTTCCAATGTTCCCTTACCCACTCTAAACCACTGTTTGGACACTTGATCCTCAGTGTTTTGGAGGACAAGCAGCCTAGAAGGGTCACTAGATCTGTTGTTGCTTGATTTCCTTTGATTTCCTTTGTACTCCCCTTAAAACCATATTCAAAGCCAATATCTATAACTCATAACGAAGGCTCACACTGACACTCAGAGCCTCTCACACTAGCACTCGTAGAAACATTTATTATAAGCATGCACCGCTTTCAAAATCATATTCAAAGCCAATATCTATAACTCATAACGAAGGCTCACACTGACACTCAGAGCCTCTCACACTAGCACTCGTAGAAGCATTTAATGTAAGCATGCACCGCTTTCAAAATCATATTCAAAGCCAATATTTAACCCGTTCAGTACCGGTGCCTTCTGTTTAACGTTATTCTGGTTCTTATTAGACGATTTTATTAAGTTATAAAAGGTCTTCCAGCAATTAACAGGCATCGAACTATGTCACTAAACCCATTTTACTACTACAGATACTTCTAAAACTGCAAACAATCATCTAAATATAGCTAGCTGTAAATTAAAAAGACGTGGCCGGTACAAACGCAGTTAAAACTCATAACGAAATCTCACACTGACACTCACAGAAGCATATATTATAAGCATGCACCACTTTCAAATCACACTCGGAACAAACAATAACATTTGATACTCATAACACTCTCAGCCTCACACACTCTCATTACAGAAGCATATATTTGAAGCATGTACCATTTTCACAATCATACTCGAAACACTTATTTACACTTAAAAACTCAACACGAAACCTCACACTTACACTCACAGCCTTACATATTCACAACCTCACACTTATACTCACACCGAGACTCACATATTCACACAGCCCTAGCAGTTCCTACCCACTTCCTAACACACTGACACTCACACTCTCACACTCATACTCACAACCTAAAACTCACAAACTCACACAGCCCCAGCAGTTTCTCACCACTTCTTAACACACTGACACTCACACACTCATAGCCTCACACTCACATCCTCACACTTATACGCACAACCTCACACACTCACACAGCCCCAGCGGTTCCTCCCCACAGCTGGGTCAGTGTGAGATGTTGGCATAAATAACATAGTGGCAGAGGCAGGGAAGAATACACTGGGAGGAGGTGGAGGAGGAGGAGGTGGAGGTGGAGGTGGAGGTGGAGGTGGAGGTGGAGGTGGAGGTGGAGGTGGAGGTGGAGGAGGAGAAAAGGAATACAAAGGATACACAGGACTTACAAACTGCAATAAACCTCTTGGTCCTTACGGGGCAGTTTGGATATCTACACTGCTAAGATACTAACTACAAGGTAAAAAAAGGATAGTAAAGCAGAAGGCTCCTCCCCACCCACCACTCCCTCCAGTTTACGCCGGCGTGGAAAAAGTCGGAAAATACAACAAGCAGTATGGAGGAGGTGGAGGAAAAGAAGTTGAAGGAGGAGGAGATGGAAGAGGATTAGAGGATGATGATGAATGATAATGGCATTTACTTACAAATTAATTTGCTACAACAAATCTGATAGTGCTGAGTTTTCCTAACAGGAAGCGTATAAGTAGGTTTTATATATATCTACAATCAAACACAAAGGCAATTCATACAATAGGTACTGTACAACACAACATATATATCTTTAAACACCTCACAAGGGTAATGGAATATCACTTTACTTTAGTCTAAGCTAAAAGTACTGTCACACGTTTTCCTACTGGCACGTTCTTTGGTACAGTAGATATACACTACACATGGTTAGCTGTACTTATACAATAATGTGTTTTTATGGGTTCTTAGATTCGGCAAATATTATTTTTAAGTAAGGACACGTATTTCTGATACTTTAATACATCTGGAATTTTACTCTTATATTATTCGAGCCCGCTAATACAATATATGTGAGATACACGTGGACAAAGGTGTTTATGCAATTACTTTAAATGGCGAGTTCTTTGATTCAGCAAACTATTACATTAAATCAAAGGTAAATGTATCTAATATTCTTATATGCAGGGAAATGGCAAAAAGGCTGTCTAGAATAATTATTATATCACCGAGTCTGGTATTAGTGAAGTGATTCATCTTGGTACTTTTCACGAGTTCGCGTTTTCTCTTTTTTATGATAGAATATATATTCCTAAGGTAATCACTAAATAATAAAGTGTATGCGAGCTGATGTTGAAATGATAGTAAATTAAGTCTCACTATGCAATCTTCCATATTATGTCGAACTAGAATGCTTGGTCAAAATATTCTGAAAATTAACCAGAGAAAGTTCAAGGATAGTTGATGTGCGTTTTTTCTTCCCAGAGGGGGAAAATTACTAGGAGGCAAGAAAGGTCTCTACAATTACGAATGAAAATAGGTATTTTATTATAGCGATTACCCTGCCGTTGGAGGGGGAGGTAATTATTTTTATTGAGGTATTTCTACTGGACTCTTCTCTCTTCGTTTCCTCTCTGGTTTCTGGTTGGACTTGGATTTTTTCTTTGACTTCCCATTTCAAAACCACCCTTTTCAGCCATTCGAGACCATTCTGTCTTCTTGGGTCGTTCTTCAGCTTGGAGGCTAGGTATCGGACCACATGCAACTTTTGTCTCCCGGTGTCGTTGTTCAGCTAGGAGGCTAGGTATCGGATCACTTGCAATTCTTGTCTCCCGGTGTCGTTGTTCAGCTTGGAGGCTAGGTATCGGACCACTTGCAATTCTTGTCTCCCGGTGTCGTTGTTCAGCTTGGAGGCTAGGTATCGGACCACTTGCAATTCTTGTCTCCCGGTGTTGTTGTTCAGCTAGGAGGCTAGGTATCGGACCACTTGCAATTGTTGTCTCCCGGTGTCGTTGTTCAGCTAGGAGGCTAGGTATCGGACCACTTGCAATTCTTGTCTCCCGGTGTCATTGTTCATCTAGGAGGCTAGGTATCGGACCACTTGCAATTCCTGTCTCCCGGTGTCATTGTTCAGCTAGGAGGCTAGGTATCGGACCACTTGCAATTTTTGTCTCCCGGTATCGTTGTTCATCTAGGAGGCTAGGTATCGGACCACTTGCAATTCTTGTCTCCCGGTGTCGTTGTTCTTCTAGGAGGCTAGGTATCGGACCACTTGCAATTCTTGTCTCCTGGTGTCGTTGTTCAGCTAGGAGGCTAGGTATCGGACCACTTGCAATTCTTGCCTCCCGGTGTCGTTTTTCAGCTAGGAGGCTAGGTATCGGACCACTTGCAATTCTTGTCTCCTGGTGTCGTTGTTCAGCTAGGAGGCTAGGTATTGGACCACTTGCAATTCTTGTCTCCTGGTGTCATTGTTCAGCTTGGAGGCTAGGTATCGGACCAATTGCAATTCTTGTCTCCTGGTGTCATTGTTCAGCTTGGAGGCTAGGTATCGGACCAATTGCAATTCTTGTCTCCTGGTGTCATTGTTCAGCTTGGAGGTTAGGTATCGAACCACTAGCAACACATTGTAACGGACCACATGCAAGTTATTGTTGACCAAGGGAATGAGCCTTGAGCCTCAAGTTTCTCTTGTCAGTAACACTATACTTCATTTATTTCCAGCTTATGGCA
>CM064533.1:9380789-9395789 GCA_032716605.1 Paralithodes platypus | reverse complement strand
GTATTAAAGAATATATATATATTACACACAGTATAGTATGAATATATGATGTAGAAGTCCCCAGGTAAAGAACGAAACCCGAGTGGAACCCGAGCGCTTTCTTGTAATACATCTTCTGACCCCTGAAGATGTAATACACGAAAGCTCTTGAGTTCTACAAGTGTGTCTTTCTCTGGGGACTTCTGCATCATCTTTAGTTCACCTGCTTGTGTGACTTGTTTTGCATATACAGTATATATATATATATATATATATATATATATATATATATATATATAATTATATATACCGGTATATATATATATATATATATATATATATATATATATATATATATATATATATATATATATATATATATATATATATATAAAATTATTGTCATAGGAGAGAGAGAGAGAGAGAGAGAGTAGAAAAGAAAGAAAGGAGTAGAAAGGAAATCAAGCAACAACATATCTAGTGACCCTTCTAGGCTGCTTGTCCTCCAAAACACTGAGGATCAAGTGTCCAAACAGTGGTTTAGAGTGGGTAAGGGAACATTGGAAAGGGAACTACTGCCCTGCCACTAACGTGGCAGGACTAGGAAGTTAGTAGGGGACATATGGGTTAGTAACTGAGGGGAGGATAAAGTTATTCATTTACAAACGCAGTCAGTCGCGGGTTTGATGCGAGATATTTGTCTAGGCGGAATTTAAATGAATCAACGGAGCTGCAGTCTATAACGTCTCGGGGAAGCCCATTCCACAAGTTGACAACTCGATTGAAGAAGAAATTCTTAGATTCGTGCGAGTTAAAAGATTTACCAATAATTTTGCAACCGTTTCCCCGCGTGTAATTAGATTGGTCGATAGTGAAGTACTTACTACAGTTCATATTGTCGATGCCTTTGATGATTTTGAACACTTGAATTAAGTCGCCTCTTAATCTGCGCTGGGTTAACGGAAATAGATTTAATTCTCTAAGACGCTCTTCGTATGGTTTGTTCTTTAGGCTAGGTATCATTTTGGTAACTCTACGTTGAACTCGTTCTAGCTTGTTTATATCTTTTTGGTAATAAGGGCACCAGGATTGAACGCAGTATTCCAGAAGAGGGCGGACTAAGGAATTGTAAAGGGTTAGGATAACTTCTTTGGATTTATGCTCAAATGACCTGCCTATAAAGCCAATTATTATGTTTGCCTTCTTAACAACTTCTGAACATTGTTGACTCGGTTTTAGGTTACTCGATATTGTTACTCCCAGATCAGTTTCTCTGTTTACATTCTTAAGCTGAGTGCCATTCATCGAATAGTTTGCTTTCTCATTTAGGTATCCGACATGTAGTACTTTACATTTATCCGCATTGAAACTCATTTGCCAAATTTGGGCCCAACATGACAATTTATCTAGATTGTGTTGCATATCGTCAACTTGTTCTTTTGAGAGTACGCTATTTGCAATTTTTGTATCGTCAGCAAATTTTGAGATTGTGCAGGTTAGACCCTCATCTATGTCGTTGATGTAAATTAGAAAGATAATTGGTCCTAGTACCGATCCCTGGGGTACCCCGCTACTTACATTGGTCCATTTAGATGCCTTACCGTTTATGACTACCCTTTGCTTTCTGTTGCTGAGCCAATTTTCTATCCATTTCAACACACCGTCTTGTATTCCATGCGCTTTTAGTTTTAGCAGTAAACGTTTGTGGGGAACTTTGTCAAAGGCCTTTTGAAAATCAAGGTATATAATATCTACAGCTTTACTCTCATCGTAGAGGTTGAGGATATCGTGGAAGAAGTCTAAGAGGTTTGTTAAACAGGAACGTTTTTTACGAAAGCCGTGTTGAGTATCTTTAAGTATGTTATTTTCCTCTAAGTGATTTACGAGTCTGTCTCGTATGACCGTTTCTAGCATTTTACATACAACTGAGGTTAAGCTAATTGGACGATAGTTACTGGGTAGGGATTTGCTGCCTTTTTTGAATATCGGTGTTACGTTGGCTAGCTTCCACTGATCAGGCATAGTTCCAGACTGCAAGGATTTATTGAATAGTAATGTCAGTGGTTTGAAGAGCTCATTCTTAGCTTCCTTTAGAACTCTAGGCGAGATTGTATCAGGTCCTGGCGTTTTATTTACCTTGAGTTTATCTAAACAATTCAATACTTCTCTCTCTGTAACGGTGATATTGCTTAGAACATCTGAATTATCAATCTGAATCGGCGATGGTGTAGGGATATCACTGAGGTCTTCTGTTGTAAAAACTGATGCAAAGAAGGTATTGAGGGCATTACTCATTTGTACTTCGTCTTTGGTGTATTCTCCTTTTTCATCGACTAACGGTCCAACAGTTGAAGTAACTACTTTTTTCTTTCTGATATAACTATAGAATTCTTTCGGGTTTGTTTTACTTTGATTCGCAATATGTAACTCTAAGGTCTTTTTACTTTGCTTAATTAACTTTTTGGCTTTGCGTCGTAGCTCTACAAATTTCACCCGTTCTTCGTCATTTTGTGAGGATTTTAATCTATCATTAGCAAATTTTTTAGCAAGCAGGCAGTTTGAAATATCTTTATTCCACCATTTGGGCTTATTATTATGGCCTGGACGCCGTATTTTCGATGGTATGCAGTCTTGCACTGCTTTTAGGTAAGTGGTTTCGAATAACTTCCAAGATGTATTTATGTCGTTATTGTTAATTAAAAAGCTCCAGTCAGTTTCTTTAAACATAGCTCTAAGTTTATGGAAGTTTGCTTTCTTGAAATTAGGGACTTTTTCGATGCTACTATTTGGTTCGTTACTAGTAAACTTTAAAGTGAAAGTTATCGTACGATGGTCGCTGTTACTGAATTCATCACCAACATTCAAATTCTCTATCAATTCTTCTTTTGTTGCAAGTACAATGTCAAGAACGTTATTACCACGGGTCGGCGTTCGAACAAATTGATAAAGCGAACTCTCTTGCAAGTTCGTATACAAGTCATGTCCGGAGTGTGAAGTAAGAGTATCGCCCCACTTGGTCACAGGTAAATTAAAGTCGCCAAAAATTACGGTATCTTGTGAGTTACTTACATCTGCAATTTGTTCGTAAATTTCTCGGTCAGTTTGCACTGATTGAGCTGGAGGTCTGTATATTAACGCAAGTATTATTTTTGTACCTTTATTATTCTTTATTAGCACAAAAGATGTGTCGACGTTCACAATTTGAGGTTTTGACACGAGGGTCGGGTTAAGACTTTCTTTGATATAAAATAAAACGCCACCTCCATTTTTATTTATTCGGCTGTTCTCAAACATTACATAACCGGGAAGTGAATACTCTGCTAAAAAGTCTCTATCTTCTGTATTGAGCCAAGATTCTGTTATGCCAATCACATCATAATTTTCTGTAAACACTAGTTCCTCTAAATCTGAAAATTAATTGCGTATGCTACGAGCGTTTGCATAGAAAACCTTTAACCCTTAATTAGCGGCGAGCAACATAAGTCGAGTTAAATAAAGCTGGACTATGTGGCGGCGCTCGACATAACTCGAGTGGCAATTTCAGCACGTAATGTGGCTGAGAGAGAGAGACAAGTGGTGGCAGGAGACTAGCGAGCGTATGACTGCTCCAGACCACCGCGGCGAACCTACTGACACAAATCTCAGCTCCCTCCTCCCTCTCTCACTCGCTACATACTCAATTATGTACTGAAAGTACCGAATTACCTGCTTTTTGCACTCGCGTTGCACGGTTATTGCAAGAAAACTATCCATCATACAAGGATCGTTATGGTGTCATTCGAAAGCTCTGTTTATGCCCTTTCAGGGATAGGTACTTGTTTTACGTTCTGGGTCTTATTTAGGCATGAAAATGATCACGTAAACAGCCCTATTTTGGCTAAAAACACCCCGCTGTGCGGTACACATAAATAAACCGCATAGGCCGCTCGTAAGGTGTTAAAGTTGCGGTTTTAGAACTCGCAGAACGTTCTTTCATCGAATTTTTGGTTCTGGTCGGATCTACATTTACATTCATGGCTGTCCTCGGTCCTCGGTCGTTATCCCTGACGGTTTTGAATTTGGGTCGTGTTGGTGGAGCTTTATCCAAATTCGCGGTTCTTGACGGATTAGTATTTAATTCCTTTGTAGGTTGCCGTCCTCGCTGTCTTCGGTCATCCTTCCTGGTTGTCCTGTGCTGAGTCGATTTCTTCTCCGAAAATCCTTCACCGCATCGTTGAGAAGACGCCCAAAACGTGCTGCTCCCACCTGGTTCAGATGAACTCCATCGTCCGAAAACAAATAGTCATCGTAGAAGAGAGAGAGAGAGAGAGAGAGAGAGAGAGAGAGCCCGAGAACGACAAACAGGAAGTAAGACAAAAAGTGACATGGGACACTACACGAAGAAGAAGAAGACGAAGAAGAAAATATGAAGAAAAAGAAGAAGAAGACCAAGAAGAAGAAGACGAAGAAGAAGACGAAAAAGAAGAAGAAAACGAAAAAGAAGAAGACGAAGACGAAGAAGAAAATATGAAGGAAAAGAAGAAGACCAATAAGAAGAAGACGAAGGGGAAGACTACGAAGAAAGTGGAGAGAAGGGAAGAAGAAGAATAAGAAGAAGGTGGAGAGAAGAGGATGAATAATAAGAACAAAGTGGAGAGGATGAATAATAATAAGATGGAGAGGAGGAGGGAAAGAGGAAACTGGTAAGAGAGACGAGGATAAGAGGAAAACATAGAAGGAAGAAATATAAGAAGTAGGAGTAAAATAATGAGACAAAGTAAAAAGACAAACAGAAAAGCAAACATAAGTAAGCAGGCAGTAATATATATATACCGTATATATATATATATATATATATATATATATATATATATATATATATATATATATATCTACCATTTTTATCTTTTGCTACAGTATACCTATAACTAAGATATGATGATAAAATCTTGAAGGAGGGTCTTGGGGAGTTTTTTTTTAAGCTTGATGGAGGTCTAGGGAGGAAACTAAAACAATAATAAAAATACATATTATTGAAGAACTAAATACGCCCATTCCCCCTTAAGTGTGATATTATCTAAACAAAATAGCTGAAGTCATCATAATCTTTAATGGGATAGAGTTGTGGACGAATGTACGGTCGCGCTAATAAGTCATGTCCCAGCTGTCATTACGTTTGGCTTCCTCTGTGCTGTATTAATGTCTGTTAGATGTTGAATAGGGTGGGGTAAGTGTAGGAACATGTTTGTATATTTCACTCGATATGAAGAAATGAAGCTTAGATATTGCTGATACCAATTATTGATCAAAATATACTTGGCGCCGAGACATCACTTATTAGCGCGATTATACTGCCCTTGTGTATATCTTAGTATATATATATACTGTACATATACTAAACCTAATGATGTTATGATCACATGCTACTAGATGCTCACCTGCCTTGAAGTTACTTATCATGCGTTCATCCGTTGTTAGAACTAAAAGGCGGTTTCACACGAGCGCTTTTTTCTATCATTAAATTGGGCTTATATTTGCTGGCAGCTTCATATTATAAGTTTGATAATAAATCAGCCGCCTAACATCATCCACCATCAGTCTTTAGTCTGTTTCTTTTCAATTGACGGTAAAATGCAAAGTTCTCAACAAGATTTTTAAGTTAATTTGAATATTTTGTAATGATAGATGGTGCTCATTATACAGTATATACTTGGTCTTAATATGATGGAGAGACATAGTAGTTTCAAATCTTTCAATTAGGCATAGTTAAATCAGCTGCTAAAGGATTCAATTTGCCGTCAGCTGAAAATAAACAGAGTATACTTGCCAATACCAATACATAAACATCCCAAAACATTACGAGAAATAGAAGAAGAAAAATGTCCATCGTTAATTGCCGGATAAATCTCTCGTGTGAAACCAGCTTTAGTCTATTATGCGAGACTCTCGAATCGGGGCTTTAAGGGAAGATGGGTCGTTTTTCTGGCCCCCCTTCTTCCTCATGTTTAGTCCCATTAGTGTTCAGATTTAAAAAAAGTTCGGCTCATTAGTTTGGCCATTTAAACACCTTTCGCCCCATTTCGTTGTCAATGTTAAGACCTTTCGTGCCATTCTAAGACGAACCGACCTTCGTCCAGGACAGTTTTCTACTGAAAAAAAAAATCACATTTATCTTAAAGCGGGATCTAGGGAGTGTTTTGTCTAAGCTTGATGAAGGTCTAGCGAGGAAACTGAACAAATTAATGAATATATAAATGAATAGACCCCAAAAATAACCATTGACCCCTTAACACAAGTATAGAAGCTGACAAATCAAGAGTAAGCATTAATTTGAGTACTATGGGGTAAGTCGTGAGGTAGAAACAAAATGGCGGCCACAAGTCAAGTTGGCGCTACCCTATTTTATATAGGTACCCTAATCCGTGCATAGTGTACAATGTCACTCTCTGTTAATGGTCTGTGTGTCTTTAAGTCGGTCTTTTATGTATTAGTCTCTCACTCACTCACTCTCTCTCTCATCATGCCTACAGTATGAGTGTTTATACATGCACATTCGCGGACATTATTGATTATACATACAATTTTGAAGCCGTGTTGGGCTGAATTTAACCTTCTTACTAAATCTGTATCTGGTATTTATATTTCGGAGGTCCCTTTAAATGTTTCGAGGCTTCATATTGTATAGACATAAATAAACCCTGGCAGTACAAATTAATCTTGTAAGAGGGTCTAAGGGATGTTTTATAAAGCTCGATGGAGGTCTAGGGAGGAAAATACAAAAAATAATAAACAAATAATTAAATAAGCAAAATAATATGCCCATCCCCCCTTAGAAATAGATACAGATAGAAAATACTATGTAAGAAACAGACAGACACACAGACAGTAAGAGACAGAGAGTGGCATCCGACACAACAACACGGATTAACCTGCTGGGGGGAGGAGGAGGAAGAGAGGGAGGAGGAGAGGGAGGAGGAGGAGGTGGAGGAGGAGGAGGAAAAGGAGGAATGGAGGAGGAGGAGGTGGAGGAGGAATGGAGGAGGAGGAGGAGGAATGGAGGAGGAGGAATGGAGGAGGAGAACAATGCAAGACAAGTGGAAAAAGAAAATGAGAAATAGAATATAATGATCAGAATGAATAGTAAACAGAAGAAGGCAAAATGTATACATATTTTTTCAATGTGAATGAAGGAGACACAAGACAAAACTGTCTGTAACAAGTGTCATTCCCTAAAGTTGAAAGAGTGACAGAGAGCCAAAGTCAAGGTACGTTAGAGTCAAAATGTCAGGACACACGGAGCTTGCAGCAGTTTACGTCATAAGATAAGGGAGAGAAAGATTGAGGGAAAGAGTGTCAAAGCTGTGTAGACAAGAAAGGAATAAAGTAGAAGTATTATTCAAAAATTGAATGATTGAAGAAAAGAAGATAGTCATTCATACAGAGTGAAACACACACACACACCACACACACGCACACATACATACACAGTACACCACACACACACACACACAACAACAAACTATACAACACAACATACACACACTGCTCAAAAGGTGGAGTTCTGAGAGTGAGGGTCCGAGTCTAGGGGATGAGACAGTGAAGCTCTAGGGCGAGGCAGCTTCAGAGATGGGGCTGCTTCGAGCCGTGGGTGGGCAACCGGGCCCCAACGGGGGGGGGGGGGGGGGGCTGATTGCATTTCAACGTGCTTTACATGTCTCATTCCCTAGACTGGAACGAGACCTCACAGGCTTCACCGTTGTATGTACGGTTGAATGTACAGGCTCTCGGCCTATGCCCAAGAGGGAGTAGCTAGAATATAGAAGACACAAAAAAAAAAAAAAAAAAAAAAAAAAAAAAACACACACACACAATATATAAATATACACACAGATAACTCAAGATTAACCCCTTGATGATTATTATGCGTTTTAGCAGTTTATTTTGGCGAGGATTTGACATAGCTTAGGAAAGACTTATGGGAGTTGAAAGGGTAAAAACTGGCCCAATCAACCCTCTGACTTTCACATATCCTTCCGACTCTGAATAAAATCATCCAATGGTAGCCAGAGTAAGCCGTCATAACGCATAAATAATACTCAAGGGGTATCAACAATAAATACAACAAAATAAAAATATAAATAAACACACACTCACGCACACACACACAAAGGAACAGACAGTGATATTGGAAGCTACAAAACGGATTAGGGAGAGAGAGAGAGAGAGTTACATAGATACACAGACCTTGCGGTCCCTACTAGGTAATACAGACTTAAAGCTAAAATAGAATTTGCTACAAAGTGGAAGGCAAGGATAACAAAGCAGAAGGCTCTCTCCCCACCCACCGCTCTCTCCCCACCCACCTCTCCCTCCGACCGTTGGTCGGTATGACATTTAGTTGGGGAAAAAAGTCCCCCAGCCGAATGAGAAAAACTTCTACTGGGAAATTTATAGTAAAGAACGAAGTTGAGAAATATTATATGCTACTGATACTTAACATATGTATTTTTGTTAACCTATATTATTCCCACCTCCTCAAAATGAATGTCTAGACTTCCTTTGAATGTGTCAATTGTCTTACATTGTACCACTTTCTCTGGCAATTTGTTCCACTCGATGACCACACTGTAGGTGAAGAAGTGCTTTGTGACATCGAGATTCGCCCTCCTGGTTTTTAATTGAATTCCATTTCCCCGAATTAATGAACTATTATCTATTTTGAAAAGTGAGTTTACATCAATTTTGCCAAAATTCCTTTAGTGTCTTGAAACAATCGATTAATTGACCTAACAATCTTCTTTTCTTAAGTGAAAACAAATTATTTTTTTGTAATCTTTCATGATAAATTTATTTCTTAGTGAATGTAATCAACTTTGTCGTTCTACTCTGCACCTACTAAAGTTTCTAAATGTCCTTGCTCAGATAAGGAGACCAAAATTGCATGCTATAATTAAGATGGGGCCTCACTATACTTTTAAATAAAGGCACTATAATGTTCTCATTTTTATAAGTAACATTTCTCTTAATATATCCCAATGCTCGATTGTCCTTGTTCGCAGCTGCTGCACATTGATCTGAAGTCTTTAAGTTTTCAGATAATTATAAGAACCCCCAAGTCTTTATCTAATGCACTTGTTTTGATTGGCTGGCGTTTCATCTTGTATTCATATTTTTTGTGTTTATTACCTATTTGCAAGACCTGGCATTTGTCAACATTGAATGGCATTTGCCATTTTTTAGACCACTACTATTTTATTTAAATCAGATTGCAGTTTATTTCTGTCTTCTTTGGTTAATACTGATTTTCCTATCTTTGTGTCATCAGCGAACTTTGAGATAGTATTATTTAGTTCAACATCGATGTCATTTATATAGATTAGAAAACAAAACAAAATTGCCCCAGGACACTATAAACTGGCTCCCACTCAGATTCTATTCCATAAAGAGAGAGGATAAAGAGAGAGAGGGAGAGATAGAGAGAGAGAGAGAGAGAGAGAGAGAGAGAGAGAGAGAGAGAGAGAGAGATAGAAAGAGAGAAAAAGTGAGAGAGGCAGTAAGACAGACAGTGCCATTGGAAATAACAAAGCGGATTAGGGTGTTGGGGCAGGAGCAAAAAGAGGGTGAGAGGAGGGTAAGCCGAAACGAGAGTGGAGGAATACAAAGGAGTACAAAGGAAATCAAGCAACAACAGGTCTAGTGACCCTTCTAGGCTGCTTGTCCTCCAAAACACTGAGGATCAAGTGTCCAAACCGTGGTTTAGAGTGGGTAAGGGAACATTGGAAAGGGAACTACTGCCCTGGAACTAATGTCCGTGGCAGGACTAGGAAGTTAGTAGGGGACATATGGGTTAGTAACTGAGGGGAGGATAAAATAAAGTTATTCATTTACAAACGCAGTCAGTCGCGGGTTTGATGCGAGATATTTGTCTAGGCGGAGTTTAAATGAATTAACGGTGCTTCAGTCTATAACGTCTCGGGGAAGCCCATTCCACAAGTTGACAACTCGATTGAAGAAGAAATTCTTAGATTCGTGTGAGTTAAAAGATTTACCAATAATTTTGCAACCGTTTCCCCGCGTGTAATTAGATTGGTCGATAGTGAAGTACTTACTACAGTTCATATTGTCGATGCCTTTGATGATTTTGAACACTTTTTTTTTTTTTCTATATTCCAACTACTCCCTCTCGGGCATAGGCTGAGAGCCTGTACATTCCACCGCTCAACACGGTGAAGCCCGTGAGGTCTTCTTCCAGTCTGGGGAGTGAGACATGTGAAGCATCCACCATGGCTCCATCTCTGAAGCGGCCGGTTGCTTCGCCCAAGTGCTCTACCATCTTAGCCTCCAGACTCAGACCCTCACTCTCAGAACGTAACTTGAATTAAGTCACCTCTTAATCTGCACTTGGTTAAAGGAAATAGATTTAATTCTCTAAGACGCTCTTCGTATGGTTTGTTCTTTAGGCTAGGTATCATTTTGGTAACTCTACGTTGAACTCGTTCTAGCTTGTTTATGTCTTTTTGGTAATAAGGGCACCAGCATTGAACGCAGTATTCCAGAAGAGGCGGACTAAGGAATTGTAAAGGGTTGGGAAAACGTCTTTGGATTTATGCTCAAATGACCTGCCTATAAAGCCAATTATTTTGTTTGCCTTCTTAACAACTTCTGAACATTGTTGACTCGGTTTTAGGTTACTCGATATTGTTACTCCCAGATCGGTTTCTCTGTTTACATTCTTAAGCTGAGTGCCATTCATCGAATAGTTTGCTTTCTCATTTAGGTATCAGATATGTAGTACTTTATATTTATCCGCATTGAAACTCATTTGCCAAATTTGGGCCCAATGTGACAATTTATCTAGATTGTGTTGCATATCGTCAACTTGTTCTTTTGAGAGTACGCTATTTGCAATTTTTGTATCGTCATCAAATTTTGAGATTGTACAGGTGAGACCCTCATCTATGTCGTTGATGTAAATTAGAAAGAGAATTGGTCCTAGTACCGATCCCTGGGGTACCCCGCTACTTACATTGGTCCATTTAGATGCCTTACCGTTTATGACTACTCTTTACTTTCTGTCGCTGCGCCAATTTTCTATCCATTTCAACACACCGTCTTTTATTCCATGCGCTTTTAGTTTTAGCAGTAAACGTTTGTGGGGAAGTTTGTCAAAGGCCTTTTGAAAATCAAGGTATATAATATCTACAGCTTTACTCTCATCGTAGAGGTTGAGGATAACGTGGAAGAAGTCTAAGAGGTTTGTTAAACAGGAACGTTTTTTACGAAAGCCGTGTTGAGTATCTTTAAGTATGTTATTTTCCTCTAAGTGATTTACGAGTCTGTCTCTTATGACCATTTCTAGCATTTTACATACAACTGAGGTTAAGCTAATTGGACGATAGTTACTGGGTAGGGATTTGCTGCCTTTTTTGAATATCGGTGTTACGTTGGCTGTCTTCCACTGATCAGGCATAGTTCCAGATTGCAAGGATTTATTGAATAGTAATGTCAGTGGTTTGGAGAGCTCATCCTTAGCTTCCTTTAGAACTCTAGGCGAGATTTATCAGGTCCAGGCGTTTTATTTACCTTGAGTTTATCTAAACAATTCAATACTTCTCTCTCTGTAACGGTGATATTGCTTAGAACATCTGAATTATCAATCTGAATCGGCGATGGTGTAGGGATATCACTGAGGTCTTCTGTTGTAAAAACTGATGCAAAGAAGGTATTGAGGGCATTACTCATTTGTACTTCGTCTTTGGTGTATTCTCCATTTTCATCGACTAATGGTCCAACAGTTGAAGTAACTACTTTTTTCTTTCTGATATAACTATAGAATTATTTCGGGTTTGTTTTACTTTGATTCGCAATATGTAACTCTAGGGTCTTTTTACTTTGCTTAATTAACTTTTTGGCTTTGCGTCGTAGCTCTACAAAATTCACCCGTTCTTCGTCATTTTGTGAGGATTTTAATCTATCATTAGCAAATTTTTTAGCAAGCAGGTAGTTTGAAATATCTTTATTCCACCATTTGGGCTTATTATTATGGCCTGGAAGCCGTATTTTCGATGGTATGCAGTCTTGCACTGCTTTTAGGTAAGTGGTTTCGAATAACTTCCAAGATGTATTTATGTCGTTATTGTTAATTAAAAAGCTCCAGTCAGTTTCTTTAAACATAGCTCTAAGATTATGAAAGTTTGCTTTCTTGAAATTAGGGACTTTTTCAATGCTACTATTTGGTTCGTTACTAGTAACGTTTAAAGTGAAAGTTATCGTACGATGGTCGCTGTTACTGAATTCATCACCAACATTCAAATTCTCTATTAGTTCTTCTTTTGTTGCAAGTACAATATCAAGGACGTTATTACCACGGGTCGGTGTTCGAACAAATTGATAAAGCGAACTCTCTTGCAAGTTCGTATACAAGTCATGTCCGGAGTGTGAAGTAAGAGTATCGCCCCACTTGGTCACAGGTAAATTAAAGTCGCCAAAAATTACGGTATCTTGTGGGTTACTTACGTCTGCAATTTGTTCGTAAATTTCTCAGTCAGTTTGCACTGATTGAGCTGGAGGTCTGTATATTAACGCAAGTATTATTTTTGTACCTTTATTATTCTTTATTAGCACAAAAGATGTGTCGACGTTCACAATTTGAGGTTTTGACAAGAGGGTAGGGTTAAGACTTTCTTTGATATAAAGTAAAACGCCACCTCCATTTCGATTTATTCGGATTTTCTCAAACATTACATAACCGGGAAGTGAATACTCTGCTAAAAAGTCTCTATCTTCTGTATTGAGCCAAGATTCTGTTATGCCAATCACATCATAATTTTCTGTAAACACTAGCTCCTCTAAATCTGATATGGATTATAATCCACATAAGGAAGGAGTGGAGGAGGAGGAATAGAGGAAGGAAGGAGTGGAGGAGGAGGAGGAATAGAGGAAGGAGGGAGTGGAGGAGGAGGAGGAGGAGTAGGCAGAGGAGTAGAGAAAGGAGGAGGAGGAATAGAGAAAGGAGGGAGTGGAGGAGGAGGAGAAGGAATAGAGGAAGGAGGAAGAGGAGGAGGAGGAATAGAGGAAGGAGGAAGAGGAGGAGGAGGAGGACGAGGAAGTAGGGAGTGGAGGAGGAGGAGGAGGAATAGAGGAAGGAGGAAGAGGAGGAGGAGGAAGAGGAAGTAGGGAGTGGAGGAGGAGGAATAGAGGAAGGAGGGAGTGGAGGAGGAGGAATAGAGGAAGGAAGGAGTGGAGGAGGAGGAGGAATAGAGGAAGGAAGGAGTGGAGGAGGAGGAGGAGGAATAGAGGAAGGAAGGAGTGGAGGAGGAGGAGGAATAGAAGAGGATGGTGGGAGAGGAGGAGGATGGTGGGAGAGGAGGAATAGAGGAAGGAGGAGGTGGAATAGAAGAAGGATAAAGAGACAGAAGGTGAGGAAGAGAGGAAAGAAAACAGAAGGAAATATGATGAAGGAATAGTACAAGGGTTTAGTAATGAAGGAAGAGGGTAAGACGAACAGAGAGAGGAGGAAATTGAAGAAGGAGGAAGAGGAAGAGGAGGAGGAAGAAGAAGAAAAGAGGGAGAGGAAGGAGGAAAAAGAAGAAAATGAAGGATAACTGATAAAAAGGAAGAATAGTTAGAATGCAAAGGGTGTTGGGGGGGTGGGGGGAGAGTAAGACAAACAGAAAGAGGAGGAGGAAGAGGAGGAGGACGGTAAGAAAGAAAGAAGTAAGATTTATAATAACAAGGAAGAATTACATTATGTACTAAGGAGCTGGCAGAGGAGCAAATTACTCACAGAGGAAGAAGAGAGAGAGAGAGAGCGAGTGACATTAGACACTACAACACGGATTACGCTGCTGGGAAGGAGGAGGAAAAGAAAGTGAGGGAAAGAGGAAGGAGAGGGGGAGATGGAAAAAGAAAAAGAGGAGGAGGGAAGGAGAGAAAAGGAGTTACAAGGAATAGTTAGTATCTCAGAGACCTTGCTGTCCATGTCGAGGAGATGCTCGAAGTGGAACGAGAGATAGAGTCTGTTTAGTGCCTAAACATTTTGCTATAATCCACATTGTCAAACCCATTAAGTATTTTAAAAGCTTCAATGAGCTAATCTTGCAGTCTGCGTGTCTCCAACGGGAAGAGATCAAGAGCTCTCAACCGGTCCTCGTAGCTCATTCTTCTAAGCGATAGAATTAGCTTTGTAGCCCTAGCTTGTACTCTTTCCAGTCGCTCTATATCTTTCCTGAGTGCCGGAGACCAGAATTGAACAGCATACTCCAGGAAAGGCCGTATCAGAGTGTTGTAAAGTGTGAGGACTATTTCCTTATTTCTATACTTGAATTGTCTCTTAATATAGCCCAATAATGTCTAAGCTTTCTTCTCTACTTCAATGCACTGCTTGGAAAACTTTAGGTAACTATTAATCAGAACACCCAAATCCTTTTCCAAGTCAGTCACTTCTAGAGGCATTCCCAATAGTGAATAGCCTGAATTTGGGTTTGCTTGGCTGATATGCATCACCTAGTACTTTTCCAAGTTTAGAGGCATCTGCCATGTCTCCGACCATTCACCCAGTTTGTTGAGGTCCATCCTGAGCTGTTCAACCCCTTTGGGGTCTTTCACAGTCATTTCAAGCTTTATATCGTCTGCAAACTTATATCGTCTGTTGAGATCACACTCAACAGACCAATATCGATGTCATTGACATACCTGTATATGATACACGGTAGTGGACTAAGGACAGATCCCTGTGGAACTCCAGAGGTGACTGGAGTCCACTCAGAAGAAACACCATTGATTACCACTCGTTGTCTACCTGTTAGCCAACTTTCTCTCCAATTTGTGACCTCTGTATTGATACCTAGTGCACTCACTCTTGACATTAGCCTGCAATGAGGCACTTTGTCGAAAGCTTTTTGAAAATCTAAGTAAAGGATGCCTATGGCTCTACTTTTGTCATACTCACTCAGCATGTCATGGAAAAACTCAGCAAATTGGTAAGAAATGAACGCTGTCGCCTGAATCCATGTTGGGAATCTGTGATTAAATTGTGGATTT